>ML812305.1:38986-59416 GCA_009831015.1 Picea engelmannii
AGCAATTTAGTTTTCAGGAACAAAATGTGATTTGTGTTGCTAGTTTCATACAATGCTTTAAGAGTTGTCCATGTTGCAGCAGAAGTGGTAGCGTCTCTAATATGTGGAATTATGTTATCTTTAACGGACATGCGCAACAATACCTTTTCCTTGTTTTCGCGCTTCTCCCAGTCTTGGATCTGTGCTGCTGTCGCACCTCCTACCACTGCTGTCGCACCTCTTGCTGTTGTCGCACCTCCAGCCGCGACAGGTTTCAGTTCGGTTCCATTCGCAATGTTCCAGACACCATAGCCCTCCATGAGCGTCTGCATCTTAAATTTCCAATTAATGAAGTTTGAGCCATCTAACTTGTTGGCTTCGTTGAGGTAGGTCTCTGCCATCGGATTCGCCATCGCTGTAATTTAGTCTCTGCAAGAAAATCACCAAGGATATGCAACGTGTTGTCGCTCTGCCTTCGGATACCACCGATCCGACTCAATCTATCTCTGTTCTCAGCTTATATTATGCATGCATGCAACTTAATATCCAAAAATCTCCACCTTTTAAAAACCTTATAACTCCCCCCTTAAAAAAAAACTTTTAATAAACTTCAAACCTTTTTTWAAAATCCACTTTAATAAACCTCCACTTTAATAAACTTCACCTCACAATACACATGCATGTACTCACTTTAATAAAAAAAATGATGAATAATCTTTATAATTTCACTTTATAAAAAGTTTATCCACTTTTTCAAAMTCCACGTTTTCACTTATATCCACTTAAAAATAAAAACTCACGCATGCACATATAATTAAACTCCACGCTTTTATTAAAACTCTTCCGAATTTTCCGATTAAACTCCACGCTTTTATATCCACTTAAAAATAAAATCTTATATATAAAATATTTTATATAATTTATGCACTTGATCCTCTTAAAAACTCACGCATCCATGCATGCACAATAACCTTACGTATTCAAACTCCATCGATCGGCCGCTCCTCTAATTCAGCAAATGGAGCGCTCTAAAAAAAACAAATGCACGCGCCTCTCCTCACGCAAATCGATCGTCCGCTCCTTTAATTCAGCAAATGGAAGCTTCTCGCACCTCACGCTTCCGTTGACTGCGAATTGTTCGCACCTCACCTGTGGTCAGACTGCGGGAATGCCCAAATATTTCCGCACTGTAATGCTAGCTTGGCCTGCGGGCTGCTCGCATGCCACGAATGGACCGTCTGCGGGAATTCTAAAAAATTTCTATGCGTGAAAGGCAGAGTAGTATTCCCCGCACCCTACCTGAGGAGGGACCTGCAAACTTCAAGGATTTCCGCACCTTCTCCTCGTGGCTCTGATACCAAGATAAAATATACGAGGCAAACAAACACGGTGAGGCTACGCTCACTTCTTTATATTAAACGAAGACGGATTACATCCTTATATAGGAAAAGACTCTCCCGAGTCGGCTACATGCAAACCATAAGACAACTAGACAACTGAATATGAACTGAGAACTAACTCTTCTAACTGGCGCTTACAACTGGTGCTTATTACTGGAGTGAACAACTAGATAACATCTCCATTACTTCCAAGTGTGACTGCACTGTTGCATGTGCATTTGTACATTCCATAGAATACAGTCGACTGTGCACTATCACCTGTGAATTTGTACATTCCATAGAATAATTAAACAAATCCCCTAATAATGCATATGATTTGAGCACATTCTGGATAATTCCAGGTGAATATTAAACGTATATGGGCAAGTAGTGGCATCAGATGACGATTCAGACATCAGAAACGAATGTGTTCCCCCAACATGAAAATTGTGCACAATGCTTTTTAATGATATAAACGTGGTTTGCATAGATATTAATCTTTCTTAATCATTTAAATGTGGCAATTATATATCCTTATAGTAATTTTATAATGTGATTAGGTAAATGTAAAAAAGTAAACATGTTAACGGATGCCTTCATAAATGCAAGGAAGTTATGAACAATAAATCTGACGCATCGATTTTGGAGGACGACTAAGAATATGCCAACATGTTCAATGTGTAGCCATCATATTAGAATTTAAGGTTAAAAGATCATTAATTGTGCTCATTTCCAATAGGTGTATGCCTTTCAGCATATATTAAGAGATATTTTAAAAAATAATAAAATACTAATAACAAAAATTTATTATAATTTCTTTTAAAGTAAACTATTTTAATATTAATTTTGAGGAAGAAAATTCTATATATAAACATTTTTCTAAGTTTAAATAAAAAGTAAATAATATATTGTTTCTAAATAATTTGATTATATGTGTGTGTGTGTAATTCACCCTAGATACTAAAAATTCTCAAGGGGGGACCTAACAAAGTAATCCTAGATAGTTTGTATAAATATATAGAATCATTCTAGAAAATTGTAGAGAAGAGAGAGAAGCCAAACTTAAAACAGAGTTGTATGAACATATAAAATCATTAGAAAAACATAGAGAACAAAGAGAAGTCAAACTTAAAACAGAGTTGGAAACAATGTTTGATCATAAATTTAAATCCTTTGAAGACAAGATTGAGACAAAGATATAAAATATAATGTTAGGGTTGGAGAGTGAGCCCAATCATAAATTTAAATCCTTTGAAGACAACATTGAGACAAAGATAGAAAATATAATGTTAGGGTTGGAGAGTGAGCTTCACAAAATCAAGGCTAGATTACAAGAAATAGAAAAAAAAATCCAATAAAAGAAACAATCAACCAAGGAGGCAGAGGTTGAAGAAAATCGTAATCTTAGGGACAAGATTACAGAGCTAAAAGAAAAGCTAATTAGCAATTTGGTTGTAAATCATTTGGAACCTAAGTTGGATATCAAACCAATCAAAGAAGAAATGAACAAGCTCATAGAATTAGACCATGAACATAACAAAAGAGCCTTGAACCTCATAATTTTTAGTGTAAAAGAAAAGAAAGATTAGGACAGCCTCGCAATAGTCAAGGAAGAACTAAAAAATAAATAAATAAATTGAGACAACTTGTCTTATAGAAGCAAAAAGGTTGAGAAAAAAAAGTGAACGTAAATATAGGTTGATCTGGGTTAAGGTAATCTCTAACGACAATAAATATGGCATACTCGACAAAAATCCAAGCTTAAAAGGGTTAGGAATATTTATCAATGAAGACCTCATTCTAGAGGACCAAGTTGAATTAAGGAAGGAAGTTCAAAAGGTGAAATAAGACAAGAAGGGAGGGAAATGGGCAATCATTCGAAATCGGAAGGTTATTATTAGGGAAAGAGACCAAAAAGATAAAAATAAATAACACTTTCAGACACTCCAAATCCTCTCTAGGAACTAACGTGGTTTTCCATGGAGTAAAGGGCTTATACGAAGTTGGATCTCGAGTGACATTGATATTATTTTCTTTGTTGAAACTTGAGACCATGAAAAATCTAAGGTCCCAAATAGAGAAGGATTTGTTTTGTGGTCAACATGGAACAAGAAGTCCTCATGTAGAGGGGTTGGATGCAGAGCTTGTTACATAAAAATGAACATCTCTCCTCACATTCGGCTTCATAAGAAATATCCTTTCAATCAATACATATGGATGGAGATATTAGACATTAACACCAAGAATATTTATATAGCAATATGTTATTTCTCACCTATTAACTCTACTTTTTATACAAAAAACAATCTAGATAAGAACTCTCCCTAGAAAAGCTTAGAGCAAGATATCTACAATATGAAAAATGAAGGTAGTATCCTCCTGTTAGAAGACTTTAATGTTGGAACTGCAACTATTCAAGCTATTATTTTAAGTAATGATTCCAACTCTAATCCTCTATGGCTAGATGAGGACCTTGTTTTAACTAATGGATGAAAAAGAAACTCTGAAGACCTATTCGAGAATTTGTTTGGTACTAAGTTGATCAAGATTTGTAGTTTTCAAGATTTAATAATTTGCAATGGTCTAAGGAAGTGACAAGAATATAATAGGATAACTTGTGTCCATGGGCTAGGTAGCAATGTCGTCGATTATGTAATATTAGATATCCCCATATACAACCAAATAGTAAACTTTGATCTTTTAGATGACCATGAACATAATTCTAATCATAGACCTTTAACCATAACTCTAAATTTTTCTATGCACACAAGCTTCATTGAAGAGAACTATGATACCCAAAGGTACTTACTTTTTGAAAAACAAAAAGTCGATCTTTTCTTAAATGACTTAGGTAATTCTTTAAATCTTTTAACATATCAGAACAATATTGAAGCTTACTATCAAAATTTTACAACAATCCTCTCTACTTCAATTAACAAATTCTCTATTAAGTTGCTACGTAAAAAGAAAAACAATACAACTAACCCTTGGTATGATAATGAATGTAAAATCGCTAGAAAATCCATTAGGGATGCTTCCAATGCATCATTAAAATCTTATAAGATAAATAGATAGAAAACCTTAATGACAAGAAAAATAAAAAGACTGTATAGATAGAAAGCAAGAGAAGTTTTTGCACCTATTTAATATAGATCATAAGAAATTATGGAATCAAACTCTAACTCGTAAAACTAAAGAAAATAATAGGATTCTCTTGAAGGATTAGAATTTCTACCTTAAAAATCTTTATGAATCCCCTATTGTCATGGACAACATTCCAAATAGTTCTACAAAGGATGAAGTGTTTTTTACAAAATACATTAATTTTGGGGTTAAGAAACTCTCAAAAGAAAAAACTAAGGACATTGAAGGTTACCAAACTGAAATATTAAAAATTGGCAGACCTATCCTCATCCCTCACATACATAAGCTCTTCAATTTAGCTACCCATCAAGGTTTCCCGAAACCTTGGACTCAAAGCCTCACTGTACCTATTTTTAAACGCGGGGATAAAAGAAATCCCTCTAATTATATGACTATTATGATTAGCCCCATTTTAGCTAAGCTATACAGAAGTATTTTGGAAAAGAAGATCAGTATATGGATATAAACAAATGGGAAAAGAGTTAAAGGACATGTCGTTTTTAGAGGCTACCATTCAACTTTGGGCCACCTTGTTACGTTTAAGATCATTACAGAGGAGTGTCGTAATGATAAAATTGATCTCCTTTGTTGTTTCGTTGATTTAAAACAATATTTTGACACTATGCCTAGGACTAACCTTTGGAATAGGTTAGAAGAGATTAAACTCCCTTTCTAGTTAAGAGTTGTTGCAATAAGGTTATATGAGAAAGTTATTGTCAAGTTTAGGAACATTGAGGGTTGGTTGAAATAAATCAATTGTAATATAGGAGACAAACAATATTTCCCCCTATCCCTTACCCTTTTCGCCATCTATGTTGATAAGTTAGAATATTGTTTGGAAAATGCAGGTTGTGTTGGCCCGAATCTCGGTAGTATAGTCATCATCCTTCTTCTTTATGTTGATGATATGTTTCTTATGACGAAGTGTCCTTATGACCTAGGTAAGGATTTTATAATCCTCAAGGATTTATACTCTAATATGGGCATGACTGTGAACATTGACAAAACAAAGGTTATGATAATTAATCCAAAAATATCACCTACGATACTTTTGTATATGACAACAATAGCTTGGAGGAAGTGTCTTCATATAAACGTCTTGGAATTGATATTCACCACAAGCTCAATTGGAACTATAACATTGATAAAAGGATAAATGGAGGGTGGAAAGCTTATTATGGGATTGAAAATAATTGTAAATCAGTGGACTTTGGCTTTGGGATAAGAAAAAATTCCTCTTTCACACTCTCCTCTCTCCAATTATCTTATATGGATGTGAAGTTTGGGGTTGCAGTATCTCTAGAGAATCATGGAGAAAGATAGAATAGACCCAATATAATTTTATAACTTATAATCTCAAAATTAAGAGCAATACACCCTATCATATCCTCCTCCTAGAAACAATCCTTCCCCCCATCGAGAGCATTACTATGATTAGATATCTAACTTACAAGAACAAGATAAACAACATGGACGACAAGAGGCTCCCCAAAATTTCTTCAAACTCTAGCCAAAACCACCAGCGGCTCAAATGGGGATGGCATAAAGATGTCAAATATTGGATAAATCATTAGGGGATACAAGAAGAAGCCATCACATAGAATATCAATAATATTAGAAATATTATCACTTCTAAATTTAAGGAGAATATGTGGTGTGATAAAAAAATTAGAGGATAAAATAAAACTAAGATACTACAAGGAGGTGGTTAACCCTAATTTAGAAAATGAAAATTACCTCTCAGTTTTGAGAAGTGAAAAAAATAAAACAATCATTGTTAAAATAAAAACAAAGTCTCACAAGCTACATTGGAAAATTGGGCATTGGAAAATTCCAAAAACACCGTGGGATGAAATAATCTGCCATCTTTGTGACACTAAGAGGGTTGAAGTTGAAAAACACTTCCTCTTATATTTCCCTACATATTGCCAAATTAGATCTAAATTTAAAAATATTTTCCATAATACAGACCTTCCTAACCTCCTAAGTCATCAAAACTATGGTGATCTTGGAACGCTTCTCTCAATGCTTTTTGAGCACAGAAACACAATTTTAAAGAAATCGAAGTAATATGGTCGATAGACCAATTGGTCTCAGTGGACGTTAATCATCATCATAATCATCATCTCATATATATAGGGTGTGATAAAGAATTAAAGGATACAATGAAACTAAGATAATACAAGGAAGTGGTCAACCCTAATTTAGAAAATCAAAAGTAACTCTAAGTTTTGAGAAGTAAAAAGAAGAAAACCAACATTACTAAAATAAGAACAAAGTCTCACGATCTACAAAGTCAAACTGAGCATTGCACAATTCCAAAAACACCATGGGATGAAAGAATCTATCATCTTTGTGACATTAAGAGGGTTGAAGATGGAAAACATTTCCTCTTACATTGTCCCGCCTATTCCCAAATTAGATCCCATTTTAAAAATATTTTCCACAATACAGACCTTCCTAACCTCCTAAGTTATCAAACTATGGTGATCTTGGAACACTTATCTCAATGCTTTTTGAACACAAAAATACAATTTTAAAGAAATCAAAGTAATCTGGTCCAATGGACCAATTGATATGAGTGGATGTTTCATCGTCATCATCATCATCATCATCATCATATATATAATTTACTTGCTCTTATAATTTCCAAATAAAATTAATTAGAATACATTAATCTTAAAAAAATCTTCACATGTTATTGTTTTGATGTAATACTATTTTCCATAAAATTCTAGTAAAATTGGTTTTTTCATAATCACTTATCTCTCACACATATAGAAATATAAATATTATTTATTTACTATTATAATTAACAAATAAGATTGATTAGAATACATTAATCCTAAGAAAAATTTCACCTATTTTGTTTTGATGTAATATTTTTATGGGTAAAGTTTTAATAAAGTTAATTTTTCCATAGTTAAAATATATTGTTGGTATATTGTTGGTTTTGATTCATTTATATATATATATATATGGGGTTGGTTTTGATTCATTTATGTAGTATTTTATATATAGTATTTTTTATAGATAATTTGCAAATTAGGTGTTTTACTAGCCTAATAGAAGTGACTAGTTTTTTCAGCAAAAAAATTCTTAATATATTAGAATATATAGTGTTTTCAAGTACATGTATATAGACAAAGTAACCAACCAAAAAACTCCAAACCACACTGAAAGGTGATCCTTCAAAAAAGAGGGATACATTCATATATACAAGAGCTAAAGGACCATGTCCAAACTAAAGAGCTTCCACATCATACAAGATAACATCCTATGAGTACTACACGGTAATTTACTGCAATACTTTACTAAGGAAATACACAGTCTTCAAAAAGCAAAAAGATTGTCTCCAAAAATAAGAAGAGTTGGACATAAATATAGATGTAAATAGTGTGAGGGGCCCTCATGTCCTTCAATCTATTTGTTGTATTTGACCTTCCCTTCAGGAGCCTGGAGCGTTTTTTTGGAGAGAGCATCTGACTCCACATTTTGTTCTCTGAATAAATGTTCAAACCTGATGGTACTGAAATATTTGATTAAATCCCTGATCATGTCCTTCCATCCCATTAGAGAGGTAACATTTAATTTTTCTCTACAATTCATCCACTCAACTACAATTTTTGAATCTCCAAAGACTTGTAGTTGATCTAGACCCAGTCGGATTGCCAAAGTTAAGGTCACCCAAACACCTAAAATTTCAGCCCTTGAATTTGTACCAGGGCCACAATTAAAAATCCCCTTCAAGATAGTGTCCTCGGTGATTTTTATAACACCTCTTGCCTCACTTAGATTCCCATTTTCTTGAGTTGCACCATCAAACTATCCCACATTAGGAAAAGTAAAGACAAGATTCTTTAATATCCTAAGACCCTTCCCTTTCCGAGACCCCACACCATCATAGGTTTCTAACATTCCCAGAGTTTTAAGAACCACCATCTGAATGGAAGGATTACAATTTTCAAAGAATTTTTGTTTCGTTCCATCCAAATGAACCAACGGGCCAAGGAGGAAAAAGGTGTTGAAAGTCCACTCTTTTTTAGTCCATCTAGCATAACAATCTAATAATGTGTCACCTTCCCATTATGAGCTTATATGAAGATAAGAGTATAACTTCTTCCACACATGTAGAGTAAATAGCACTTGACAAATAGGTGCAAGACGGGCTCAGATTCCCTGGAGCACAACGGGTAGAGGCTTGGTCCTTCCCAACCTTTTTTTATAAGGTTATCCCAAGTTAGAATTTTTTCCTCCACTGCAAGCCATTTGAAAAGTCTAATATTTAAAGAAATATCCCAAGAACATAAATGCCTCCTCCAACCAACATACTGTTGTTGCCAAATTTTTGTTGTTAAGCATTATAAACATTTTTAACAAATAGTAATCCTGAGTTGTCTCCATCAATCTAGATGAGTTGAACCCCCGATCAAATTAAAAGATTGCAAAAGAATCTCCATTCAATAGTTAGAACACTTGAAAGGCCCAAATATGAACTACTTTTCTAGTGAGCAGTAAAGCACCTCTTCGAATTTTGAGCCCTGGCTTGATAGAGATACCTAATATTCTTATTTTTTAGAGCCAACAAGAGATCATGTGAGAGAAATGAAGAGTTTTTTGATACCCAAAATCTTGTCTTGGCCAATTAAAACTGAGTGCCCATTTCTAGGATTCCAACTTAACCAATGTGTGATAAGAGGAAGAGACTTTAATATATTTTTCTAGGTTTGCGAGGCTAGTGGCTGGACTTTCGAGGACGAT
Organism: Picea engelmannii; assembly: GCA_009831015.1. NCBI lineage: Eukaryota > Viridiplantae > Streptophyta > Pinopsida > Pinales > Pinaceae > Picea > Picea engelmannii. Next base: position 48,250 of record ML812305.1, read on the forward strand.
CGAAGCCAGGTTGAGCTAGAAATATAGGGTAGGTATTTATCCTTTATCACCCTGTGTCAAATCCCTTTATTTGTCAAAACACACCACAAAGAGTTTCCAGCCATCACTCGGTTAAAATGGAAAATATTTCTAAGCTCCCAACCACCGAAATATTTCAGTTTTGCAATCACCTCCCAGCTGCAGAAATGGAAATGGTGAGTCGAGCTACCTCTTGACCATAGGAAATCATAGATCAATTGACAAATTTTATCTAGCATAGAATTAGGGACTGCCACAAGAGCCATCCAGTATACAGATTGTGATTCCAACACCGCTTTTACAAGAATGCAACGAACCCCAAGGGATAACCACCTATTACACCAATGTCCAATCATGTATTCGAGTTTTGATAGGATCCATCTCTAGTCATCAAAATTTAGTTTTTTTTCTTTTAAAAAGTATCCCAAATATCTAAAGCCCTTAGCCATATCGACAAACTTAAAGGTAAAGACTTCTTTAAACGTATCCAGTAACTTCCCTTGAATACCCAAGTGATGAAAAGTAGATTTGCATAGATTTACTTTCAATCCCGAGGCACCACATAATAGCTTCAGAAGATTATTTATCTCCAACCACTCCTCTAGAGAAGCCTTTTTCATGATGAGGATGTCATCCACAAAAAACATATGGAGAACTTTAACAATCCTGGAAACCTTCACCCCCGACAAACTTCCCTCATTCTGGCCTTTTTTCAGCAATAGGCTAAAACTTTCCATAACAAAAATGAATAGTAAAGGCGACAACAGAAAACCTTTCCTTAGACCACGATCAATCTGAAAGAAAGAAGAGGCCTGTCCATTTATAAGAACAACAAAATAATAACTGACAACACAACTCATGATCTAGTTTATAGTGGACAAACTGAGCCTCATTTGTATCAGAATCAATCTTAGGAAATCCCAGTTTACACAGTCATAAGATTTCTTTAAGTCCATCTTTAATATTAGAACCTTAAGATTTTTCATTTTTATACTGTGTAGACATTCTTGTGTCGACCCTATAGCATCCAAAATATATCTGCCTTTTAAGAAACCAAGTTTTTCACTTGACAGTGACCTCGAGAGAATAGGATTTAATATGTTTTCTATCACCTTCGCTATCAGTTTGTAACATAAATTGCATAGCGCGATGGGTCTGTAGTCTCCAAAGGTCGTAGGCTTATTTTCCTTTGGAAACAGTGCCATAAAAGTAGAGTTTAAGGAGCTTTGGACCTTTCCTATGATCCTAGAATCCTCCACAAGCTCCAGCAGATCATCACCAAGCACTTCGAAGAACTAGGTAAAAAATTCAACTGTCCATCCATCAGGGCCTGAAATTTTATCTTTGGCAAAGTGTTTTAGGACCTCCCAAATCTACGCCTTTGTGCATGGACGATCAGAGAGAGAATTATCCTCCTCATTTACAAAACAAAGAAAGAGGCTGGAAATATAAGCTTGATCCGCAGGGGAGGGGGAATCACCAATTTCAAACAAGCCTTTGAAATGTATAATAGATTCTCTTTTAAGAGCCTCTTACCCCATGTGAGATTGACCATCCTCATACAAAATCTCCCAAATATTTTTTTTATTCCTTCTAGCACTAGCAAAATTATGAAAAAACCTTGTATTCTGATCATCACTTTTCAGTCGAGTTGCTCTGCTACTCTGTCTCTAGAGTTCTTCATCAAGGAGAAGTAAAGAATTACGTTCTTCCTCCAAAATTTTAATGTGATAGTCAGGTGTCGAGTCCCTCCCAACCCTCAGAATCGATATGAATGTTGCATGCAACTCCTCCTCCATCATTTCTAATCTAAATAGTTTATTACTTCTCTAGAGTCAAGCCCAAGATTTGGTCATGTTTTTTAGCACTTTCAGTGTCCACACAAATCTAAGTTGAATGTCAGATTCCACCATAAAACCTTGATCCATCCAAACCTCTTTAACAATTTCAATAAATCTTGCCTCCATCAACCATGATGAATTTAGTTTAAAAGGGTAGGTCGAGGGAAACTGTTGAAATTCAAATTGAGCAACCACCAGAGCATGATCCAAGATATATGGCTACTCCACGCAGGATCTGAATCGGCCTGATTGACATAAAATATTATCCAATACCAAAATACGATCCAACCTTTTTGCAATACAATCAACCCATGTTCTTCCATTTCTCCATGTCGGGACCAAGACATCCGGAAGCAAATCCACTAGGTGATTTTCCTAGAACAAGTCTTTAAAGAAGCCCGCCAATTTGTCCAAATGTGTTGAAGCTCCCCAGACCTCATCCGCTCTAGTGGCGAGATTAAAATCCCCTGCAACAATCAAATTATTAGAAGCCAATAAACATCTAGAGGCCACCTGCTCCCAAAAATATTTCCTCTCGCTACAAAGCCCATAAACATTGAGCAAATTAATATGGTTGTTATTCTCCAAAGAAGTATCGGTCAGCAGAATACCTCCACAACAGATAAAAGGATCCACAACTAGCTTATTTGGATCCCACGTTACCAATAACCCACTGGAATTTCCAACAGAACTAACGACACACGATAACCAACCAGGGCAAAAGGATAACATAAACAACCTTGTTTTATGTTCATCCACAAGTGTTTCCTATAAGAAAATAATGCCAGGATGTGTCTTACGTAGAAATATGTGCATGGAGGCTACTTTCATGGTCCCCCCCACCCCTTTGATATTTAGGGAAAGTAAAATCATGGTTTAGCCCTAGAAAGGGCTTTCATTCCTCTAAGTGCCTCGTTGTCGGTAACAAAAGAAGGAAGGGAAACTATAATAGGAAGTGAACCAGAATATTTCTTACGAGCACTCTGCGTTTTAATGGGGGATGTATCAAAACCCAGGCCCTTTGACCAGGAGAAGTCAGATCCCATATCCCCTCCAGACTTTTTTAACTTCCATGTGTGTCCAAGAACATTGGTCTTAAAAACATTTCTCCCTTGAAAGGTAGGAATCGAGAGAGGGGTGTCAAGCTCTCTGTGCAGCAGCATTGGGGACTCCATAGTATCCCCCAGGGAGAACTCACCAGGATCTGACTCTATGTAACTCGAAAATAGGAAACAATCCCTCTCCTCCTCACTGGTTCCATCCCTAGGCCCCAGAACATTTACTGCAACCACATTCTGTAAGTCCCCAAAAGGAGACGAGATGCCAAAAGGAGAGACATAAATTATTCTTTCCTCTAATGGGGAATAATTCACCAACTCTAGACTACAGTCTGTCTTGTCCCTCATAGAAATCTGGGGCATAGTCTCACAGGAGGAGGAAACTTCTCTAAAATTCGACGGGGGAGGAGGCTGTGGAGGTGCTAAACCAACCACCAAGGGAGTGTTGGTGTCCAGAGAATCCCTTTCCCACGCCGAAAGTGTAAAATAAAAAGAAGGACAAAGTGTTTTTAACTTAGCTGTGACTGTATCCGTAGCTGCAAGACTTGGAGGATCCACAAAACCAATATTGTCAGCGGCTTTAGAAAAAGATTCAACACCCGACAAATCACAACTGTACTCCTTCCTGAGTCAGGATTTTTCTGATTCCTCCTCCTCTGAAAAACACTACAGTCGCTTCTCAGGTGGCCAATTTTACGACAAAAAGTACACTGAAATAGTAAACCCGTGTAATCCAACTTTTGATAGATAGTGTGACCACACCATTGTATGTCAATAGTCTCCAAAATACCTGAATGAATATCCACTGCAACAAGGATCTTCCCCATCCTTCTTTCAGGAGCACTCAGCGCATGTTCATCAACTTTAATGAACCAACCTAGTGCATTACCAATTGCGGTTAAGGCCTTCTCATTCCAAATATTTAAAGGTAAGCCAGTGAACAGGACCCATAGGTGCTTGTATTAAAAATAGTCATTTACAGGTTCGAAACTAAACCTCCAACGCTTGAGCATCAAGCTCCCCTCATAAAAAATCCAGAGTTTTTCTAGAATTTTTGAAGAATCCTCCGACGAAGTAAACTTAAAGCCAAACCAACCTCTCTGGAGATAAAATACCTCCGGCTCATATCCCAGCAACGTAATCCGAAACCTTCTAACCCACTCTGTTATAGGCATAGAACACCGGGAACGGTAAGACAAGTGACCCACCAAAGTGCTTAGTGCCAAACTAACTGCCTCCTCTAAACCTAAGTCATCCCCCAAAACCATCTTGTGTCTAGAGCGGTTGGGGATCCAGGTTTTCACACCAGTATTCCTCCAAGGTGTAGACTTCTCTACAGAGGAAGGTTTATCACACCGAGACTGGTAACATCCACTGACAACCTTCCTCCTACTCTAGTAGTCTTCCACTCTCGATCTAGAAAACTCAGCAATAGTGTTAGCAACAACAATCGATGGAGGGATAGCCAAGTTCACCCCCGGCCTAGTCAAATTAGAGTGAGGCATTTTCATCGAGGCAATAAGTTTCGAGGTTGGTAGAAGTGAGTTGGATGGTACTTCTACAGGTAGATTAAATAAGCTTTCCTTCCTCCAGGCCTCCTCGTCATCCGCACTCATAAGTGCGCTGACAACAACTTTCGTCATGGAATCTCCCAACAACAACAGTTAAATGCCACATAAACTCCACTAAGGGCTCCACAAGATGAGGGACAGCTTAACCTCTGTCGTGAGGTAGAGGCGCAACTCACATGATCACTAAGAGCACCTGACCAATAAGACAGGCTCGTAAAAGCATTGCCCTCCCATAAGAGCTCGATTGTGGAATATTTAAGACGCTTGATAGAAGTTGTGTCCCTTCCAATTAACTCCCACACCATGTACTAAAAACCCCGCCATCTCCACATGACCTCCACCAAAAACTAGGCCACTTTGGAGGGAGAGGTATCCACCATTTTCGCTGGAACCTGTTGCAGGTTTTCAAAAAAGTGGTTCCCACCCATCTAAATTTCCATTAACATCTACAATCAACTTGTGCATTTACATACATAAAGTCACATAGTATATGCTTTAGTTCAATAAAAGTGACTAGTTGGAAAACAAAAAACCATCTTATTATATATATGTAAGCTAAATACATAACATATCTCATAAATTCCAAGTAGTACAAGGGTTGTGATAACTTGTTAAATTTTAAAAACACCAATAATTGATACTACATTAAGACAATGTGTATGTAATGTAGGAAGTCATTGATCATGATTTTAAAAATTATACTATTATATTATTAAGATTTTAGGAATGATGGGAATCATTAGAGATATTATTAAGATTACTGCATTAAGACAATGTGTATGTAATGTAGGAAGTCATTGATCATGATTATGTAATGTAGGAAGTCATTGATCATGATTTTAGAAATTATACTATTACATTATTATATTATTAAGATTTTAGGAATGATGGGAATCATTAGAGAACTAACGTGTCAAACTAAAATATTGTAACATATTTACTTATATATACTGTATTATATGAATGAAACGGATTTGCCACTTAAGATTTGTGTATGTAATATAAAACAATTCGTTATATAGTTTAGTAGTTTTGATGAATATGGGCTTAAGTAGACGGCCCTTAAGCATATATGTAACTCTAATAAATATGGGTTCTAATAAATAGGTCCCAACCAAAGATGGGTTGACATTATGTAATCAAACAATTATTGTAATTATAAATATTTAAAAAGGCTAACCAAATAAAGAGCACTCATTATCTAATACTAACATTTCCACTTTCGACACCATAAAATAAATACTCATACTTCACCTAAAAGCTAACAATAAGTTCCTACCCATATCAAACTTTTAAGCCCATCTATCCCCAACTTGTTTTGCTATAGCAAGTTCATACTCAGAAGCCCATCTATCCCTTACTTGGGGCAAATACTTCTGAAGAGGTAAATAAATGCTATGATCATCCTCACAAGGTTTTGTGAGAACAAAAGTTATGAATAAATACTTTGCAACGAGATGCGTGGTTCGACTTGAACCAACCACAAACAAGTACAATGTTGTACAATGCTTTTACCTATATTAGTAATGTACCAATGAAGTACAATGTTGTACAATGCTTTTACCTATATTAGTAATGTACCAATGAAGTACAATGCTATGAAGTACAATGATGTACAATGCTTTTACCTATATTAGTAATGTACCAATGAATAAAAAAGTCTAAACATTTTGAAAATTATGATATACAAATTTGTTATGCATCAAACACTTGGATTCCAATTGTCATTTGTACCTTTAAGCCTTCATCTCTACAACATGTTTCTTAACTCTTGAAAACTTGTGCTTCAACATGTGCATTCTCACTTTACTTGTAACCAAATATGCATCTACAAAAGCATGGGTTAAAGAAGACTCTCTAACCATGTTCTACATTATGATGTTGCCCACAATCTCACATGAATAACCACCCAATTATATATGCAATGCCTTACATTGAGATGAATGTGTCTTCCATCCTAGCTAATTTGTAATAGTTCAAACTATGGCAAAATCAATTCACTGCTAATAACTTTTTAATTCACTGCTAATAACTTTTTAAGTTTAAAAATGATATGTTATTTATTATGTCAGTTTATTTAATCTTGTCATTTTAGACAAATTATTGTTATGTAACAATGTTAATCATATGTAATTGTTATCTTTAGATTTTACTGTATATTTAGAAATGAGTACAAAACAACAAACTTATACAATCACACATCATTAAACTAGAGGATTTACCTTGGAAACCCAAACGGGTAAACCAAAAATAAAGAAGAGGTTTGATTGTCTCTAAATAATCGCTCGAGATAGTAGATTACAAATCAGGGTTAGCTAGAGCTTTGTTGTACACCCTTAAGCCATACATTGGTGTACAATAGAGACTCTAGTTTTCTCTATATTTTGACTAAGCAATCAACAACAATTTCATTTTATTTGGAAAAAAGACTCGCCATCCAAATTGTAGGTGTTCACTTGTTGTACACACAACATCAAGTTTGTCCTTCTGCTTTGAAATATTGGCTTTGGAAAAAGCTTCAAATACTGGGAAAAATTCTCCCTCTTTGCATGCGCATTGGATCTCCTTGTCAATTGGAAGTTTGTTTCCTTCTTCCTTGTTGTAGCGTGGGAAACTTCCAAAAAAGGCCCTTCGTGACTCAATGAATCAATTATATGTGATTCCAGAATTCAAGCTCTATGATAGCTTGAATTGGCTCTCTCTCTGATACCCTTCATGATTTTTTGGAGCTCTTTTTCTATGAGTGAAAATGATGTTCTCTCTCCTATGAATGGTGGCTTGCTGAGATAATCAGGACCAATGAGAAGGCACAACGAACATAGGTGTTTACTCTCCTCTTCCTCTCACACCATGGTAACTCCCCTCTAAGTCCTCTTACTTGAAGTCACATGAACCCTGCTCACTATCCCTTGGGAACCCTTTCTTTGTCTATGGTTTGGATTTTATCTTCTTTATAATCAATTGGAAGGTGTTGAGGTCTCAACTAGCCCCAAGTTGTTATACTTGGTGAACCCCCCTTTTTTAAACTTTTTTTGTATCTTTGAATGTGCATTTGTTGACTCATTTTACTTGTAATGACTATCTTATGATTTGCATGGGAGTTGAGAGTAATAATGAATTGGCCTTTTCCCTTATGCTTTCTATTGTAGTCTCTTTGAATATTTGTGTCAAGTTGTCATGACTTATTTCGTGTTGGCCCTAAGTTCGTTTCACCTTTTGCATTTCTTGCATAATATGTCATGTGATAATCCTTTGCTTTTACTCATGATTAATGGAATGATTGATGGTTTCACATGTTTTAGTAACATAACACATAAGATATCTATGTAGCACTCTCATGAAATTGTCAAAGAGACGCAAATTCCCCTTGCAACCATTGAGTATTCAACATAATTGAAATGCAACAAGATGAGAAAAACAAGCATTTTAAAAGGTTGAACCTCAAGATTGTTTGACTTTAGCATTTTAATACCGAATGAGGAATATAGTAGGATTAGTACATAAAGCGAGAATTTGTGACCAAGAACACCATGATGCCATCTCATGACTCTCTAGGGTTATTCAATAAGTATTTACCTCCCTTGTGGTTTTCCTTATTTGATGGTTTGGTGTTTATAAGGTTACAGGGGATACCCTTATGAGTTGAGTAAATGATTGAAGGAAGATATTAATAGATATGCTTAACACTTATGCTCTTGAATACAATAAGTTCAATGCTTTGCGTCAAGTTGCCTTGTGTGGATTTTTGTCTTGTTCTAACTTCATCTTCCTTGTTTCTTGGTTGATAATGGCAATATGGTAATGTTGTGGATGGCTTGATCCTCTTTACACTAGTGAAAACATAGTTACTTAATGCTTCACGTCAATATAATTATGAATTGTTTTGAATTCAAACTTTGATTGCATTATTAGCTTCATGTATCAAAATGACAATCGATAGGTTTTTCACTGAATCATGGGATTGGCAATGTGCAAGACTCAATCATGGGATTAGCAAGGTGGAGGAAAACTTATTGCTTTCATACGATGGCCATTCAACAAAATCAAGTGGATGGATGTTGGATTAGTAAGAAGAAGTGAACAAAGAGGCACATAGATGATTCTCATGGATTGACTTTTGCTTTATGTTCTCAAATCCATCCTTCGATACTTTGCATCAAAGACTCTCATCAATTGCTCAATTTCATTTTATGTAATTTTTCATTGTGATTGACAATGATGACGATCTAATTAACTTTTGCATGTTTCTGTTTTTATCTCATTTACTTGTGTCCTTTCTCTTGCATGAAATTGTCAGGGCTCATTAGCACATTTGCTTGATTATTGGTTAATATAATTTATAATTTTAACATGCTCTCGTGTAATTTTAGATAGTTTTTTATGTCTCATTTTCATGGATTATAATGAAATACAAATAAAAATTATATTCTTTGAGATGGTTGTAAGTTTGAAATCTGTGAGGCAAAATTATGCATACATATTCTTACGCAAAACATAAACCAATCAATGTTTCATACACACAGTACATATAGATTTATGTTGGAAACCCTTAACCGAGAGAAAAATATCCTTGGTGTCACACCTTTCAACTCTTCATTGTATTAATTTCACCATTCAGAATACAATATATACCATATTTTAGGTATTTTGTAGCTACCAAAACCCTAATCCATTAATCTAGGATTAATTTAGAAAACCGCTAAAAATAACAAAAACAACTAAAAATAGTGAAAATTACCCCAAAAGAATTTTAGAGTATTGCCTCGAACCCCATCGACTCTAGGAAAATCCCCTTCGCCTATCAAGGATGTCAATCTTGGTCCCCCTAAAATTCGATGCCCCCTTGCACACATGCAAATTATATAACGCATACCCAAAAATGGCACGAGAGACTAGGTATCTGATTATCAAGCATGAATGAGCAAGTAAAATTATGCACATGAAAGTGGCATGATTGTATAATGTGCAAGAGAGAGAACAATGTATCAAAGCATATGGCGATGTCATTTTTATACATCCAATGAAGAAATTGGAAACATCTTGATTGAGTTTTTGGGCAAAGTGACATGTTTTATCATGTTTCATCATGGGTGTGTTTAGTGCCCGAATTCCACCTTCACGAATTAAAATCAGTTTCACATGTGATTTTATAAGTGACAACAGTGCCATTGATTGACGATTATATAACAAGAATGAAGGACACATAAATAAACTTTTATTCCAATGAAGTAGCGCTCAGAATAAGACTTATACTTTACTCTCTTTGCACATATTTGTGAGTACTTTCCAAAATAATTTTAATAATTCTTGATCCAGGGGATCAAATTTTGCTCAAAACTTCAAAGTGTTCGAAATCGCTTCAAATCGAACGAGAGTGTATGCCTCGTCGTTACGAACCCAACGCAACTTGTTTGGGTTCAAACGGACGTCGGGAGCGAGAGATATCGAGTTCTATTCAAATTTACAAACATGCAAAAAAAAGGGGTGCTGACTGTACAGTTCGTACGGACGCTGACGTGGCAGGTCGTACGACATGTGGCAGGAATCTATTGAGATAGTTGGCATGTGACATGGCTTGTTGACATCGAATGGGATGGTGACACGTGGCCCAATCAATGGCCGCCATGTGTCACCTGTTTATTGGATTAAAATCTTTGCACTTGGCAGGAGTCGACCCCGTGACCTCCGAGCAGGGTAAAGCCTTGGGAAAGGCCGCCCAATCGGCGCACCCGCACATGTTACTTAACATATATATGCATTGCAATATATTTAAATTTGTAAAAATGTGTATTGGGGCATGAATCGGGCCAGGGCTAAGCCCCGACCCATGGTTATATATTGTATTGCACACGACCGGTGCTACGGGTAGTTAGACCCACCGTAATATATGTTGTAACCATTTGAAATGTGCACGGTTTGATATAACATGTGAACAACGTGTATGCGCATGGTTTTAACCTTACGGTTTTGTAAACGGTTTGAAACTTTAGCCCTGTTGTGTATTGTGCGCAGTCATGTGGTGACCATGTGCCCACGGGCCTTGGTAGTTAAAGGTCGACGCATAACCATTCGACAGTTTGGACCAGTTGTGTGGTTGCGCCTGGTGCCAAGTTTTTACACTTTAAAATGCGTGTGGGCTAGGTTGAGCCAACAAGGGTGCATTTTGTAGATGCAGAGACAACAAGCTTGAAGGGGGGACTTCCAGGAAGCCTATCTTCTTCAATTTTTGGCCAAACGAGGTGCCGAAAAAGCCCAGCTAGGGGTTTTTGGACGTTATGAATCCATTGGAGCAGTCTATTTGGCATTTTGAGCATTGTAAAGCACATTTTTGAGCACTTTGAGAAAATAATACAAATGATCCATTGGAAGCTGGGCCAGGAGATGTAGCCCAAGAGAGGGGTGAACTCCTTTATCATTTGCTATGTTATGTGTTTTCTGTTCACTGATTTTTCTGCTATTTATATGCATCTTGAATGAGTAAATCCTATTAAAGTTGTGTTGCAAAGTTGATCCATTTTCATTTTAACACATTAAATTTTAACTTGCAAATATTTTCAAGAATACAAGTCTTCTTCATTTTTAGATCAAGTTGGTATCAGAGCATAGGTTTTTGAAGATTTGATTATTTGCAAGTGTTTTGTTTTCTGATGCTCACAAGGTTGAAACTCACAAGAGGAGA
>ML812305.1:84410-102757 GCA_009831015.1 Picea engelmannii
ATATTGCAGTCCTCTACCTCTTGTCCATGGGCTTCTATTTTGGGTTTCTTAGCTACATCGTTACTGTCAAACAGATCTTCTAAAGGGACGAGACCTCTGGGTAAAACATTGCTTTTCAATTGTAAAACATCAACATCCATTTCGTCGTCCCCTAAATCTCCTGAATCTATTGTATCTACTGTATCTACAATATTCACACTATCTATTTCGAATTCGGAACTTTTTACATTCTCGTCTTCATTTTCTACATCTATATTTGTACATTCAAAATCATTCTTGCATTGAATAAAATCCTCTATCTAATCATCATTTCCAAACACTTGCCAGTACCTGATATTATCGAGAACCGTCGGTCTGCATTTCACCTCCACTGTATATGGGCGAGTTTGGCGGAAAGGAATCTTGCAGGAGGCTGCTGACGTAGCCAATCCGTCAGCCAAAATATTCTGTCCTCTCGGCATTACTTGCAAGTCAACCTCATTAAAACATTTCAAAGCATCAAGAACAACATTTATGTATTCTCTAAGGCGCGGGTGTTTAGCAACATACTCACCTTTAATTTGCTTGATTATTAATTCAGAGTCACCCCTTACCATTATTCGCTTAGCACCAACCCTTTTCAACAGTTTTAGACCGAGCATTAAAGCTTCATACTCGGAAACGTTGTTAGTGCACTGAAAATTCAATTTGTAGGAATGATTTTATGAATACCTTTTTAGGTGATTATGCAACCAGACTCCAGCTCCTGCTCCTTCTTTACTCACAGCTCCATCAAAATCCATACTCCAGAAATCGGCGGGGAATTCTTCAGTGATTTCGTTTTTCATATTTTCTACCTCACCGATTTCTGGATCTTCATCTTGACTATATGCTTCTTCCGTCAGCTGAGTATATTGTTCTTCCGTGTCACCATCATTATACAAGATGAACGAATCTAAATCGGAATGTGCGGAGTAAAGGGGGTAATTGTGAGGCTTTTCCTGGCTACTTACCATGTACTTCATCAATGTTTCTCTACATAACCTCCTCTGCTGCCCAAACTCTGGGATAGTGGCGTAAGACATATCCAGCTTCAGGGTTCCTTTCAACTTAGCTCCCCAGGACCTGGAGAGCAACAATCCATACTTAGGCGGTATGTCTGCAACCACCACGTCCATTACCATGATTTTTGAAGGGATCTGAACCAGGGTGATGCATAGGTCTTTGATTAAACCAATACATTTGACTTTGCTGGAATCAAATGAGTGTAAATCCTTGTATGGTCTGGTGACCTCCAGTCCCAGTTTTTCCATTACTTCTTTAGGCATCAGGTTATGTGAGGCACCTGAATCCAGCATAGCGTTGTGTAATATCAAGTCATGGATGTTCAAACTGATGTAAAAGGGGGCTACATCGTCGGTGTCATCCCGACCATTTACTTCAGGTCCGAAAAGGAGTTCGGGATGATCATCAGTAAGGTTCACAGTGTCTGAATGAGTCACTGATCCAATAGTCAAGGCCTCTATGCCTATGTCAGGTTCAATGGCTAATGCTTTTAGTACCTGTGAATGATAACCACTTCTGTTCATCAACTCTGTAAGTGGGATGGGAATTTTTTTTTTTTCCAATTCTCCTTCAAGGCTAAAGGGTGTAAGAGTTTTGCCTTGGCTCATCACTTCTGATTTGTCTACTAGGTTCTTCAGCTCAGAAGTACTTGGCAGGTTAACATGAGAAGCATCAGGTTGTGATAGTCTTTTCAGGATGGTGATGTTTTTCTTCAATGGAGAGTCAGCTTTATTCTTCTCAGGAACATTATCAGGAGTCTTTTCAATAGAAGGTTCAGGGGTTTTCTTGGATCCGACTGTCTTCTGTGTCTCGGTCATATTTTTGGATGAGGCCCCTTCTGCCTTTGAACCCCCTTCTGTCTTTCTGCTGCGCAGATTAGACTGTCTGTGTACCTCCAGAATAGCATTCTCAAAGGCATGTTGTCCCGCATCTTCGGCTTCCTCACTTACCTTAGTTTGATTTAGCAGAAAGAGTTCCTACTCTTCTTGGGTGAGGCAAATGGCCTCATTGTCATGAATGCCCATGAGGTTGATGTGTGTGTCTTCCAGTTCTTCATTCATTTCACCCCCTTCATCGTCGTAGTTTTCTTGTAAGGGAGGTCTGATCGGCTGATCTGGGACTCTCTGCTCTCTTTGATCTCTAGGATCTCTCTGTCTGATCTGAGGAGGGTTTCTCCTGAAATTGGGGTTCTGAATCTGAGGAGCAGGTGTGTTGTCCCTTGGAGGGTTTTTGTCGGAAAGATTCATTTTTTCCATCATTAATTCCACCGTTCTGGCCAAAGAATCCAGCTTGTAATCAGTGGTAGACGTGGAAGGCTCTTCTTTGATCGTAACTTTCCTTTCCGACCTCTGACGGGCCCTTTTCGCCAACAGATTGGCCTCCACACTAATAGCACTCTTTTGCATGTCCTCCAGGGTAGCGACATTTCTCTCTCTTAATTGATAGGACATGTCAGCATAAAATCCATCAGGGAATTTAATCAATGACAGGCCTTGGGGAGGTTTGATTTCAGTGGGAATTGCATTGTACAGGTTGTTAAAGCGGGTGCAATAATCCTGTACTGTCTCACCTTGGTTTCTTTTTATATTCTCGTATTCTGACAATATCTGGAGAGGGTTTTTCTTTACCTCCCACCTGTCAAGGAAACTTCTTTGGAATGCGACAAGGTCAGGAACTGAGGTGGCGGGTAAAGCTTTGAACCATTTCTTGACGTCTCCTGTTAGACTCTGGGCAAACAATCACATTTGCACGTCCGCCTCATCAACTTATTGTAATTCAAAGTAATCATTCATTTTGTCTACGTGTTGTTGGGCGTTTAACGGTCCGGTTGCATCAAACTGTGGAAGTCTTGTTTGGTAATCTTGGGGCATAGCATGTAACGGCGCAGCCAAGACCAACGGGGCATACCGAGCTGCCATGATGGGTGGAGGAGGTTGAAGAATAACCTAGATGGTAGGCAAGGTAGCGACTGAAGATGAAGGTGAGGAGGGATTGCACGACACTGAGGTGGTGATTTGCATTTTAGTCGTGGGAGACAAAACTTCTGGGGTTCGGGGTTGCAACACAGTTGGATCAAAAACGAGTCCTGACACAAAACTGTCGGACCGTGTTCTAACCAGGTTTCGAGGTGGAAAGGTATCAAGATCAAAGTTTTGAGAGGTAACGGGTTTTCCTGAAAAGGAAGGTGACTTATGCAGGGAAGTATGACTCCCTGAGCTGGCAGCCGAGGCCTTTCGCCTGAGCAAATGTTCGGGGTTATCTATTGCTACTGAGAGTTCTGGGTTGGGATGAGATCTAGTATGAACTTTCTTGGAAGCCAGAACTGTTTTTGGTTTTTTATAATATATATTTTTTTTTAACTCTACGAGTCTGAAAATAATATGTACAAAGTTTGATCAACCTCTAAACATTACTTTCTTCTCAAAGTTTTTCATTCTTTTAGGGGAAAGAAAACGTGGAATTATCGATTTTTTAGTTCTTCCCTAGTATGGTCGCCATTATGTTAGCACTCTGTAAATTTCCAAGAGGTTGACAAAGAAGTAATCCACAGAGGTAACTTTATCCAACCAGTTTTAAAGCTGGGATCTAGCCCTTCCAGCTTCAGAGAGGGATCTCTCTATATGATTTAGCTTTGTTTTTAATCTAGATATTAGGCTAGGTAAAAGGAATGAGTATGTTTTGTTGTAAAAGGGTTTATAAATTGGTTGAGACAGTTTACACATCCATTGGGCTATGGGGTTTGTGTCTAATTAAATACAAGAAATAACAAGAAATGCCAAAGAAGACTTTCGGCGAGATAATGCATTCCACTAGATCTTTAATAATTTAAATGATGGATAGAAGAAAAGATGAGAAAGATCATTCAACTAAGAAGCAATTAAGAATTCCTTAATTGAAAACCTTAGAAGATAAACGTTCAAATCTTTAAAGTCGGAAACAGGGTATCTAAGATAAATCCTGCAACATACGTTACTTTTAAAGATTAGCTTCAAAAAATATTATGAGAACTAAGCAAGAAAAACATTCAACTAAGAGAAAAACGTCACCAATGAATACACGCAAGAATCCTGTAAAGTGCTTCCTCTTTATTAATGGCCGATCTCTTCAAAAATGTTACAGTTTGATAGCGATAGGGTGTGTGAATCAACAACCCACAATACTTCGAGAGTTGAAGTATTTATAATTGAAATTACAAACGTTTCTGTCATAACTGATCAGGACGTGCTCATTCTATTTTTAGTATAACTACTTTAACTAATCAAAAACTATTTGATGACTCAGTACAACTGCATGCGGAAATTTATGGGGTAGGCCGTTGGCGAGGTGCCTTCGCAACCTCGTCTGACTGGACAAGTGACTGGATCATGGCAGCTCATCTACTAATCTAGTAAATCACACAGCTCCTCCCATCTGATATGACCTGGCACTGTGACTTTAAGCAATCTACGATACACTTCATCCATGTCTGTATATTTAGCAAATGTAGGCTTGATGATGAATATGTGTTTAATATCATGTTGAATACTAATATCCAACTGCAGGGCATCCCTGAATGCTTTGCCTGTGATGCTTCCTTGTATCCCTGCAAACTTGGAACTATCTTTAGACACTTCAGTCAACCTTTTCTTGTAATCAGGGAGTGTCATTAATTTATCATTAATGACCTTCAGGCTAGGTAGACCCTTCCTTTGAAGAGCATCTATCTTATTGAAAAACTTTTGTACTCCTTGATCCATGACTTGAATCTTCTCCTCAAGTTGAAGCATGAGACCTCTTCAATTCTTCAAGTTCCTCCCTGGTCTTGGAATTCAGGAATCTTATGATTTCATTTGCTTGTGCTGGCATGTCTCCCAGCTCCATTCTGATTTTCTCAACAACATTTTTGCTCCTCTCGAGCAACTCATTTTGTTCAAACATGATTTGAACCATTGGCCAGATTTAATTTATGGACTTGGAAATATCTGTCCACACAATCTCTTTGACCTCAGCCAAGGTCTTCCCTGCCATTGTCTGCTTTTGGAGTTGTTGTAACTCCTTCCTGATTTGCTCATTCACCTGCTTTTCTTTGGATAGGCTTGTCTGGAAAGAAGTCTTTAGCTCTTGGAGGTTCTCCACTTCTTTCTTAAGCCTGCTGATTTCTGATTCTTGCAGGTTCATCCTCTCCATGGACTTGGCAAAGTCTATTGTTCCTTCTGGTAGTGGCACTGATGTGGCAGATGGAATGGCTGTCACTATTGTTGTGCTCAAACCTACAATTGGGATAGCACTCAATGGAATGCCTTCCATTGGCTTCGCCTGCTATTTCTCCTTTAGTAGTCTCTCCATCTCAGCCTCCATCTCTTTTAGCTGAGCATTCTGCTCCATGAGTAACTTCAACATCTCATCCTTTTCACCTTCCTTTTCTGCTATCTCCTTTGCCTGTGGGTCTTCTGTTGGAGGAAGCTTTAGCTATTTTCTTAAGGATGCGATGTCAGCATTTTTCTTTTTAATCATCTCTTCGGTAGCCTTGACGTTAGCAGGGTCGTAACCGATCTTGAGGACCAGCTCCTCCAACGTCTTGATTCTGTTATCTTTCGCGAAAGATGACATTTTCTCTAGCTTAAGTTGGGTCTGGGCATTGTTCAAAGCTACCCGAAATTTTGATGCAGAAGCTGAGGCGTGGGCCAATGTGTGGAAAACCATCTCCCCAGTTTGCTTGTGCAGATCCATCTGATCTGCTGGATGCACGTCCTTTGCTTGGAACTCAAAGGTGGCCCTTTTGTAGTCTGATATCACCTTGGGATCCGACACTTGTGCTTGGAGGTAAGCCATATGCATCCTACCCTTTTCAGTGTCAAAGGCTGAAAGAAGCCTATGTTGAGTTGTGGACGACTGCTTCTGAAACTGGGCATAAGTGATGCTAGTGAGCGTCTGGTTCTTCTTCTTGATCAAGTCATTTTTTTCAAAAATGCCTAACTTGGGACCAGTTTTACTCGGCGGAGTATCTAGGGGAGAATCTTTGGATTATCGTTGTTGTTATTCCCTTAAGCTGACTTAAGCCGAAAGGGAGAGTGACTGGCTTGACCCTTGTGGTAGTTACTATGGTAGTCGAAACTTCCTGTTCTATTGTTGTGCCAGGCACTGAAACTGTCTTTGGCTTTTTGGAGTGTATTTGAAATTCCTCTGATGACACCTCCATTACAGGAGGAGACAACTCCTGTCGGGGCCTCTTCTCTTTGGGGAACTGAGGTGTGGTGGTGGGAAACACACTAGTCGAGGGCATCTATTGTTCCACTTCAATTTGTTGTTCCACATCCATCAAAGTATCGGGCTCCCATTCTGTCTGATTTGCAAATTTCTCAATTTCTAGCTTGGACTCATGCGAATATGGGACATTTTTATTCTTCACTCTCATCTCATAAATGATCCCGCAAGGATCATAGTGTCAGGTGAAACTTGTAAAGAATTTCATATCCTTTAACATTCTGTCTGCTTCCTCCCCTGCGCCTCGACTATTGCAGATGAAAGAACCAATCTGCCCTTTAATCTGCAATTGTTGCTTCTTCTTAAGGGAAACAAAGTGAATATCATCAGAATTCATTATTTGCCTAATATATTCTAATGCAAAAATTCTTACCGGTACATATCTCGGCAGCTTGTAAGGTGCCAATTCGCACCCGTAAACTCGGATCTCAGAGTGATTCTTATACAAGTACCAGTCTCATGTCTTCTTCCGAGAGATGTAGAATTCTCTGGACCTCTTCATTTATTCATGGCTCAGGCTGGCCACCCAACATACTTACCACAGGGTGGTAAAATTGATCAATGAACGCTTTGAAGTCGTATTCAACAAAGTTATGTTTCAGAAGAGAAGTCCACGCTGTGACTGGCTGGGGCTTCCCATCGGCGTCCATCTTCTACATGGAGAAACTGAACCCGTCGGCTTGAAAGTACACGAACATGTAAGCCAGAATGGAGGAATATCTGAACATGCCCTCTGTGGCGAAATTCACAAATTGTTCATGGATATTATTGGCCAAGAAGGTGCTATAGTCGAACTGTGTGGTAGGTTGTTCATCGTTTGAGAAAATGGACAGAAAACCCAGGATGGGCTCATCTACCCATTGATCAGAATAGTGACCAAGCAGGGCACATAGGGAAGAAATGATTTGATTTCCTTTGGTAGAGAACATAGAAGAAGGGTAAGGGGGATTGGTGGAAGGGAGTGGAGTGGAAGTGGGGAGAAAAAGCTCAAAGATCTGAGCTCTCTGAGGGAATGTCATTTTCTGATATAGCTCAGTGAGGATTTCTAAATTGAATGGGGATGCAGATTCAGCACGGGTAATTTGCATCATCTAGTCAATATCCTCGGGGGTGATGAAGAAAAGGACGTCTCCAGATGAAGAAACAATGGCTTTCTGGTCGGGGATGTAATGGGATTGGCATTTGAAGGTGAATTCTAGGAAATGGTGAATCTGGGGAAAGAGATACAGGGGCAAATTGGACTCCCAAAGTCCAATTTCATCACTCTGGTCCAGGAACACCTCCCGGAGCCATGACTGCAAATCAGAAAAGTCGAAACTGCATATAGTATCCACTATCAATCGATCTTTATTGACCAAGGGAATTTTATCCAGGTCAACAGGAGGAGGAAGAAAAGGATTTTCTTCTTCTTCCGCTTGTCTCGGCTTTGACACCATTTCAGCAAATTGTACCTGCAAATAACAATACGTTAGTGGGGTCGACTAACTGCGGGTGAAGGCGACGCTGAAGCAATGGAGGAATAAGAGGTTTCTGGCGCGATGGATGAATAACGAATGAACAGGGAAAACGGTAGTTTTACTCAAAAATGGGTCGGTTGGACGCGGGAAAACGGTCAGCATGACAACGGGTATATTATCCAGTTATTAATTGACAACGGGCCACTTGGGATGAGTTGGCAGATGACGATGGCCAAAGTATACAGAAGGGTGACGTGGAGGCTGGTGATTGGAGGTAAAAGTCGCCAAAAGGGGTTGTTCATGAATGAGGGACTCAGGTACTGACAACCAGGACTGACAGCAGTTATGGGATGTGACACGACCTCGGGAGCAAGTGGAACAAGTGGGCTCAATGGAGGATGACATCCATGAGTGACGGGCTGTCAGATAGCATGTGGGGGATAGGACTACTGGACCAATAGAACAATGCCACATGTAACAAGGGGCCCGCCGCAAGGAAATATTCATTCAGGACCCCCTCCCCCCCCCTTGGTTAAAGGCAGAACACTAGGGGGGGTCCGAAATCCATGGTGAGCCATAGATCTACGCGATTTCTTCCTGGACGCAGATCTTAGCGTGCTCCTTAATACTCATTCCAGACCCCCCCCCTCCATTAAAGGCAGAACGAAGGGGGGGGTCCGGAATTCAATGTGAACCGTAGATTTAAGCGCTCTATTATGGGTCGTCTAGATGTGCACCCATGTTATTACCAATTCCGGACCCCCCCTCCGTTAAAGGCAGAACGGGCAGGGGGGTTCGTATTCCAATGTGGGCTGTGGATTCACGCGCTCTTTTCTGGACCGTCCATATCTGCGTAATTATTATCACCGATTCTGGACCCCCCACCCCTTCGTTAAAGGCAGAACACTAGGGGGGGTCCGGAATGATCTGTGAGCCGTTGATCTACGCACTGTGATCGGGACCATTGATAAGTGCAAGAAACATAGATCAGGGAGCGGAAACATAAGTACTTTGGGGAAAAACTTAGGATAGAAAGCATTTTATGGGTTTTTCCCAAATTTTCACCTAAACCCCACCAAGGAGACTTCATCTAAGTTATTCTAAGACCACGGGAACATGGTGTAACATCTTTTTAATCTGTTTTCATGGGGGGTGAAACAAAATAAGCAAATAACCTACATGCTAACCTATCTTCTAGGACTATTAACCCAGATTAAACTGTTGGGTTAAGAAATTACTCTACCTAAGGGCTATCTGACCAGGTTTAGATAGTCTGGTCAGATTTATTCACTATTCTAACCTAAGGGCTATCTGACCAGGATCAGACAGTCTAGCCAGATTTATTCACTAACCTATCAACATTGAAAATTTAAAATAACTTGGCCATGCTTGAAAGGTATGACCAAGTTAATATTATTGCATGGGGCTTTTGTTTCAATTCTTTTATGCCCTCTTTTCTTTTTCTTTCTTTTTCTTTCTTTTTTCTTTTTGTAAAATGAAAGATCAGTTGCCAATAAAAACACTGGATACAGATAATATCCATAATATTCAAGTCATAAGTTGATTCCCATAATTTATGGGGTGATAACAGGTCCTCTCGAACTAGGTAATCGTTAACCTATAGTTCGAGCCACGACGGAAGTGCTAGTAGGTTGTGGCAAGGTTGTTGTCCACACCTCTCCATCAACATCTCTGGTAGTCGAGCGTGACCCCTCTACTCCACATGTGAGTCTGGTCAACAATCTATCGTCATCATGCATCATCAACGAATCATGTCAGAAATATATACATAATCATATCATCTCATCAGATGCACTAATATCACATATAAAACAATCAAACCCCAATAGTTCACTCCCCGACTCGATTCGGAGTCCAAGGGGTTCCATCGATGCCTCTGCATCCTCGAGGTACAAAATCCTGCACACTCATTAAAACTGAGTCAATAGCATCTGTTTATGTCTATGTAGCAAAAAAACATGTCAACAACCCATAATGCCTCATAATCAAAATCAAAATTTTAATAGTATAATGATCTGGATCACTTGCGAGAAAGTGTCCTCAAAGAATAAGTTTTCTCAGTGCACACAAGAGTGGGTTGTTACAATTTTATTAAGCTAAGAAACCAAGGGTTTCCATCAATATGCAGTTTAATTAATTTTTAATTAATCCTTGAGACTTTTTTGAGTTTATTTTGTATCCCAAACTCACCCATAAGGCACTATGATAAGGCTAAGGGTTAAAAAAATTATTTTTGAGGTTTGCTTTGAAGTGTAGAAATTTATGAAAGTATTGGAGCTTTGAGGCTAAGGTTTGTATGGTATAGAATGGAGAAACAAATATTCAAGTACAATGGATCACACTTTATCTTGCCCCACCAATTCCCCAAGTGGATGCAAGAGATTTATGGGAAGTTGTGTAAATTCATGACATGCCTTGAGGAGTAGAAATCCAAGCCACTTTGATAAACATATACCAGGATTTGTATATGCATTCTAAGAAGATTCTAGAAGAGTTCCACATTTAAAATCTTGGTGACTGTGCCTTGAAGGATTTACTTTGTGTAGAAATCTTATAAAGTTTTTTCTCGAATGCTAATTGAGTTGATGGCATGGTTTTTAACTTACAATCATGTGCATATTTTTATGAAGGTATTGAATGAGAGACATTGAAAATTTGTTGCTTTTTCTTAAATACAATGCTTTGAAACCTTGATACTTGATGCTTCTTGTTGAGAAAGTCCTACCTAAAAATTGCTTGCTTGAGAAATCTCTTATAAAACCATTTTTTAAAGGCTATTTTAATCAATGGTGTGATTTGACACTTACATTTCATGTGAAATTGTTTTAAGAAGTTTATAATGAAAAGAGCATGAAAAATCCTCATAATGTGAAATTCATTGCTTGAGCCATGATTTAAGTTTGTTATAAGAGACTAACTGATAAAATCTCACACAATGTGCATAGTTTGAATGGCTCACACCAATTGCACATATTAAATCACTCACCATTTATTTAGACTTGTATCACCACTCTTTAACATTCAAAATTGTGAATTGATGATGGCATAAGAAAACTTATCATCTCGTAGGTTACAAAGCATCCACAAAGAGAATCTAATGAGGTTTTCTTGTGTCATTTTGCATAATTTTAGTAAGAAGAGAAGAAAACACCATAGATCAAATATTCCTTGATTTAGAAATCCTCAAGTCCCTTGCACCAATGCTACTCATATGAGAACATCAATATTGTTTGAGGAAACTAAATGAAATTTGAAGCATGGCAGAGGACTCTACACATCTAGTCAAGTTTCATATTGATGAGGGAAAGGATATCCAAGGAAAATTTATACAATCAAGGAGTAAGGAGAAAAACAAAACAACCTCCATCAAAGAATATCAAGCAAAGGAGAATGGGTGGAAGATGTTCTTCAAGAATACACAAGTCCTAAAGAAAAGAGGAGAAAATACCTATAATGTGTAGGTCTCCAAAATGTAATGTATACAGCAAGATGGTGCCCAAAATCATTGTTTAGCTTGGAAGCCCAAGAGAAAAAAATTTGGTTACAAGTGCACATGAATGGAAAATATAGAAGTGTAATTTTGAATATTTTTAGTGAAAATATGTCCCCATCATCCATTTTAGGATCAAGAAAACATTTTGTAAAGTAGGATGGCCAAGTAGGATAGAGAAGCCATGATTCAAGTAGGAAGGCCAAGATTCATAAGTATTTTTTTAAAAGGAACCTTTGCACTCAAGCATATGATTCTATTTTGGCATTGTAAGCTATCTTCATATACTAAGTAGAGACACCATTATATTTTGTTCTTATGCTCCTGCAAGTTGTGGATGGTTGTGGACTATTCTTTCCATTCATATTTTTCTTGAAGCTTGTAGGGATGGGTGTTGTAATATGTAGACTATTCTCAATTACCTATAAATTTGTCATGTCTATCCTTACTTACCTTATACATGGCTAACATCTAACATGAAGTAGGGAGTCCCTTGGTGGCTTGTGGACTATGCTCAGTTACTCAAAGCCTTTAATTTTGAATATGCTTTAGTTTGTATACTTTTATCCCTAATGGTATATGCCTAATGATGTTTCATTTCATCTTGTTGGTTGTATAACAAGAAAGTGTTCCCAGAGGTTGGATCAACTCACTTAGGGAGGGAGTTGGGAGGTTCTCACTTAGGTTCATTTATGGTGGTAATGATGGACTATTTCCTTTGCTATCAGTTGCACTAATAACTATTGTTTCTACTCTTAGTTAGGATTTAGTTAGCTACATATCATATTGCATAATAATTTCATTCGTAATTCATACACAGATCACGACAATTATCCCATAACTAAAGGGTTTACATTTTCAATGGAGGAAGGTCTAATTGGACCCTTTCATTGAGTGAGCTTGTGAAGTTAACAAGGGACATTTTCCCATGCCAACAAAAAATGGAAGGACTCAATAAATTTATTAGGAAAACTAATCATCTGCTTGGTGACTTGTACACTTGTCTACCGGTTCTCTGAAGGCCAAGAAATTGTTATAACACCTCTCCTAGGCATCGAGCTTCAAGTGTGCATTAAACAACCATTTAGGCCTTTTCATTTTGTGTGATTTGGAAATATTTGGATGGTCACCCTATACATGTGGCACCATCTTGTGTGCCCATGTCACATGTTAGGTAGGCATCAACCTTCTTTGGCTTGGGGCCTCCTTCTTTCTTCCATGCAAAGTTAGGGATGTCTTGTTCTTTGCTTTGTAGTTCCCTTTCCTTGTGATTTTTATTTGTATATACCTTAGTCTTCATAAAGTATAGAGTATAATTGTGTGCTCCTCTCTTACTCCCTAATTTCCTCTAAATGTATCAACCCTCCATATAGAAAAAGGTTCACTTTCCTTTACCCTTAATACATACCTTACTTGCTTAATTTTGAATTGATTTTCTCTTGTGTGGAGTGAAGAGAATGAAGGTAACAATAGATAGTTAAAACCTCCACATAAATTTCATGATATCACCAACTCTGTATGGTTGGATTACTAAGAGGGGGGGTGAATCAGTAATGAGCAATTGTTCCACTTTTAACGACAATATATATTATTTATCTTTACCAATAGTGTTTAGAAGTATATCATCAATGTATCATCTATGAATGCATCCAATAAATATATCATAAGAATGTAAAAATAAGAAAAATTACATCAACATCACATCAAGAACACAGTACAACAATATTTACGTGGAAGCACCAACTTCCAAATTCTCATATATATCAATAATTTATTCATAGGAAGCACCAACTTCCAAATTCTCCAGCTACAACTCTAAGGAGGCTCCAACCCCCTATTCTCATTCTCCAGCCTAAAGGAAGCTACAACTCCCTGATTCTCTAGCTTCAACCAAAAGGAGGCTACAACCCCTAGGCTCTCTAGCTCCAACCGAAAGGTGGCTACAACCACCTAGTTTTCAGGCTCCATCATGAAGGAAGCTTCAACTCCCTAATTCTCCAGCTCCAACCAAAAGGTAGCCACAACCACCTAGTTCTCAGGCTCCAACCCGAAGGAAGCTTCAACTCACTAATTCTCTTACTCCAACCGGAAGGATGCTACAACCCCCTTTCCTTTCCTCATCCTACCTCCATGAAATATAAATGTAGACCAACTGTCATGGACTCTGCCACTGTCACAAAATCTATTACAACTCTGCCACTGTCTCTGTCTCTGTAACTACCATTGTTACTGTCATTGTCACTACCACTGTCATTGATACTCAACCAGATCCTCTCACATGGATCATATATCAAAGACACCTCTCAACTAGATGTCCAACAAACACATTCCTCAACCAAGCATGATCCTAAATCACCACATACCATCATGAGATATGTGTCTCAACCATGTACCATGCATCAACCTGTCCCACAACCTATACCATCAAGTGCATCAACCATGTACCATAACAAGTGCATCAACTATGTACCAAAATAAGTGCAGCAATCGTATATAATAGCAAGTGCATCAATCATGTACCAAACCTATACCATACATCAACATGTACCATCAACCATGTACCTGTACTGTATACCATACCATATGTCAACCATGCAAATCAACCATGTACATCAACCATGCACATCAATACCTCTTCCTTATACCATACCTAGTGCCAACCATGAAATGTATCACATATACCATATCAAGCATCAATCTTGTACTATACCATGTACCATCAGATATGTTGAACAAGTAATTACAAGAGTGTATCTCAACCAAGTACCATCACCACTAAGAGATGTCTCCTATGCATGTACTACCATATTCCAAGCGTATAACCCAATAATGTATTAATACCAATGGTATACCACTAACACAACAACCATACACCTTGTACCAATAAACCAAGAAGTGTACCAACAATGTATCTCACCCAACATGTACCATATACCATGAAATGTGCATCAACCATATGCCAACAATATGTGCCAAATGTGTATCAAGCATGTATATATATCACCAACAAGTGCCTCATACATGTACCAAAATGTATCTCAAACAATGTGCCCAATATCCAACATGCTCCTCAAACCATGTGCCTCATGATATGTCTCAATCATGCCATATACCATAACATCATCAACATGTAGCCCTCAAAAAATGCATATAAACATACTTGTAACTATGTAACATACCCGACGTATGTGATCACAGAATTGCAGGCCTTCCTCAACTTCAACAACAAGAGAATAACATCTTCATTAAACATTACCTCAGTCTCATGGAACTAGTTTTGAATTAGTCACAAACCCTAACTTTCAACAAGAATAACTCTGTACCTGTAATGAATAAATGTATAAAACTTGTACAAAATATTATTCAGTATATTCCCTTCAATTCCTCCAAGTTTCACTTCTTGGAACATCTCATAAAGGGAGTTATAGAAAAAATGGTAGACCTTGTTGAATTCTGGCTTATTATGGAGAGCAATCATGCAGAGAATTCCACGTGTGAAATATTTAATATCTGGATCAGAAAATCACACCCAACATACTAGGGATTGTACCTATCCAATGAATTTTGTCTCACTGAATTTGGATCTTCTATGAAGAAATTATTATTGTTTTACCCAGAACACCTTTTTGAGACTAGTTCCAAAATTGGCCAAAAACCCTATCTTCCACGGACTGTATCGCCCAAACTACAACCACCCAGAAGCTTAAATTTCTACCATAGGCACCTCGATATGTCTTATCAGTATAATATAGGTTTCACTATCTGAATTGTTCTAGAAAACATATTATAGTGAAAATGGTAAGATGACCTGTAAATAACATACCTTAGAACACATCCTCACAAGACTTCATCCTCCCTTGGAATTTCAACCTTCTTTACTTCATATTCCCTATGAAAAATGCCTCAGATATCCTTGGTTACCTCATGTAAGAATCAATTGATCAATTAGATATATATTCAATGAAATTTTGTGTATATGTAATGTACTTATGAGAGACTTCTTGAGGTGTATTTATACTTTTTCTAAGTAACTTATTTCCTTAACTTTGGGACCACTTTCCTTAACTTTAGGGCTCCTTGAACACTTTGGGACCACTTTTCTTAACTTTAGGGCTTCTTGAACACTTTGGGACCACTTTCCTTAACTTTATGGATTCTTAAATTTTCTTGTTACAACCACTTTACCCTTTCATTCATTCACTTGTAACCAACTAAGGGATTTTAGACCATTCTTTAGGGCTTCCATATTCACAAGGCCATAACTCCTCAATCGTGAGGATCCACATGGCGTACCACCTATCATCGGAAATAGTATGACATATACTATCCATTTATGATAGTATTACCTGAAATTTCACTTTCCTTCATGTTATTCCTCAATAAACTCTAGTTCCCATAACCACACCTCTGGGGATACATGTAGACTACATCAAATGTACCCAACGAACTCATCATCAATCACGATCATACAAATGTCAATCAACTTTCGTACATCTATGGACGTCTCCAAGGGTTGAAATCAATCTCTAAGGGTTGATATCAATCTCCAAGATCACTCTCCAAGGGTTGACATCAATGAAAACCAATTTTCCAAACCATATGTCCATCAATCTAAGCCAATTGTCCAGCAGTCCCCTCTAACTCCCTTATTTCCTCTAAATGTATCAACCCTCCATATAGAAAAATGTTCACTTTCCTTTACCCTTAAGACTTACCTTACTTGCTTAAGTTTGAATTGATTTTATCTTGTGTGGAGTGAAGAGAACGAAAGTAACAATAGCTAGTTCAAACCTCCACATAACTTGCATGACATCACCAAATTTGTATGCCTTTGTAGAGAGAAGAACTAGTCCTCCTTTTACACAATGAAATACCTCTGTGTAACTCTTTTTCCTTTACTAATTTTCCAACATTTTTCCCTTGGTTTATGTGGAGTGTAAAGTAGAAGCTCCACATGTTTTCTATACACATATTCGCATGACTAATAACTTCACATATGTTTGCATTAGATATTTTTTAATACTTTTGTGGACTTTTCAAGGGATCGAGGCTTCTGAAAACAAGTCTTAAGCATGAAAATTTAAGGGTGGTTAAGCACAAAATAAATAAAATAAATAACCTTTTCCATTTCAAATCTTTGAGGATCCAATTCAAATTACTATCAAATTATAGGACATTATTGGGTATGACACCCCTTATGCATGAGATGACTTTCCTAGTTATTATGCTTGAGCTAGATAGTTGTAGGATATGGTGTTTTGGAATCCCCATTGACCCCTTGTTGGTTCATTACTGATGATTGATTATGTTAAACTTATATGATTTATGACTAAACTTTGATTAATTCATTATAATTAGTTAATGATGGTTATGAACAATAATGCAATTCAAGTGTTTATTGTTACTTGTGGATGAATGGTACTAATGACATGTATATGCATCACAATTGATATGATATCTTGTTATGATTCATGGTGATGTTGCATATGTATTGCTTTTAGTGGACTAACCTATGATATTAATGGTGGATAGGGGAATCATATCCTATTAAGCCCTAGAAAAATCTCCATGTTAAGTATAAAACCCCTTATTAATCCCTATATATTGAATTATTACAATTCTAGTGTTACATTTGTATGTAGGTTAGAACCCTTTGTTGTACCCTTTCATTATAATTGTATGTTTTTTCTCCTATATATATGTACCAAGGAGACCTAGTCTTAGGATCATCTTATCTCATCATGTACATTGAATATATTATAAAAGGAGGTTTCCCCCTCAAAGTGGATTGTTATTCATTTTCATTTTCTCATCCTCAAGGTGTTGGTTCCTAACATTTGGTATCAAAGCATCAATCCTAGGCTTTTGCTGCTTCAAGCGAGTCATCTTGGAATTTTTGCTATAATTGTTTTTTGGATGCTTCAGAGAGCTCAATTTGAAGATTACTTAGAATACATATCAAATTATCTATGATAAACATTCCAAGTTCTGGGTATTTAAAATTTCATAGATATATCCTATGGAAGTTAAGGTTTTTGAATCACTTGAATTTAGTTTTAAACAAGTCATCTTGGTATTTTCTCTATAACTTTTTTCCAGGAGGTTTCAAATAGTGACATTTTGTGTAGACTGAGGAGAACTTCCATAGTACAGGTGGTAAAAATTTCAAGTTATGGTTTGCTAAAATTTTATATATATAGTTCATGGAAGACAAGGTTTTTGACTAAACCTAAAAACAATTATCTTGTCATTTTCACTATAAATTTTTTCAGTGAAGTTTCAAACTCTAAAATTTTCAGAATATTGAGTTGACATAGTGAAGTACATGAAAAAACAAAATCAGATTCAAAATCATTATATTTTATGATATATTGCTTGCGGAAGTTAGGTTTTTTTCACAAGTTATATTTTGGTGATTTTAGGATTTTTTTTGTGGTTAGCAAGATCATTTAAAAAAATAGAGATTTTTTTCCATGGATCCAAAGAAAGATTAAAAAATTTCTTCACCAATTAAACCAAAGAAATATCCTCCATGACTCATGAATAAAATGAGGAGATACAAAACGAGATATCCAAATTGAACATTCAAATCAATGAATTGAATGATAGGTCAACGAAAAAGGTTGATTTGATGAATAATCAAACATAAATGGAAAGAAAGATGGATGCAAACAAGGAACTGATGGAAAGGAAGACAGATGAAAATAAGGAACAAATGAAAAGGATGGTGGAATAAAAGTTGGATGAAAATAAGGAACATATGAAAATAACAATGGAACAAAAGTTGGAACAAATGGAACAAAAGATTATGGAAGCTTTAAATGGGATGTTCCATAAAATTGATAAGTTGTCTAAAGGGACTCATGAGAATAAAGGTAGTATTTAGGTTGAACAAAATAAGAATTTTCCAGGGGGATTCAACTCCAATAATGGATTTACTTATGGATGGTCTCCAAAAGTAGTGAAACTTCCCAAGGTTGAATTAAGGAAGTTTGATGGAACGTAGGTTCTTACCTAGGTGAACCAAATAGAGCAATATTTTGAACTTCATAATATTGTGGATGATAAGAAAAGGATTCACATAACAAATT
>ML812305.1:103257-128502 GCA_009831015.1 Picea engelmannii
TGTCATAGTATTAAGATCAATATGAGGGAGTATTTTTTGGATAGTTCCATGATTTCCATCCAAATGGGTGTTGCTAATGTTGTATTAGGGTTCCAATGGTTATAATTATTGGGAACGGTGGGCCTGAATTTTCAAGATATTTTTCATGATATTTTCCTCAAAAGGAAAGGAAAATGATCTTAGAGGTATCCAAGGGAAACCCTCTAAGGCGATAATCTCTAATAGCATGAAAAAATTACTTAAAAAGGGACACCATGGTTTAATTGGACAATTGTGCTCACTGTATTTTCAAACATTTATATCCTCTGCTCGAGTGGATCTCAAAATAGTTATCAACAACCATTCCAAGGTATTTGGAGATATTCCCAAGGGTATTCCACCTACTCGAGATCATGACCATGCTATTCATTTGTAACTAGGAAGTGTATCACCGAACATTATTCCTTACATATCTATATGCACATAAGCGTGAGATTTAGCGTATGAACCAATAAATGAGGCAGGAGTCATTCAACCTAGCCAAATTTATTTTTCTTCAACAATAGTGATGGTTACAAAGGAGGATGGTTCATGGAATATGTGTCCAAATTATATACATCTCAACAAAATGACCATCAAAGCTAAGTTTCTCATTTCCGTCATTGATGAATTATTAGATGAATGCATGGAGCAATTTTCTTTACTAAGTTGGATCTTCGTTTGGGATATCATCAAATAAAAATGAGGTAGGAAGACATTCCCAAAAAAACCTTTAGAACACATGAAGGTAATTATGAGTTTTTGGTTATGCCATTTGGACTTATTGATGCATCTTCAACATTTTAAATCTTGATGAATTATATTTTCAAACCCTTCCCGTAGAAAATTTGCGTTAGTATTTTTTGATAACATAGTAATCTAAAACAAATCTTGGGAAGAGCATGTATAACATGTTGACAGAGTATTACAACTTTTGTAAGAGAATGTACAACATGTTGACAGAGTATTATAGCTTTTGGAAGAGAAACAACTTTATGCAAAGCCTTCCAAGTGTGCCTTTGGGGTTCAAGACATGGAATATTTGGGTCATATTGTATCTCATGGAGGTGCAAAAGTTGACCCTAACAAAATTAAATATATTAGGGAATGGATAATTCTGAAAACCTTGAAGAAACTTAGAGGATTCTTAATATTGACAAACTACTACTGCAAGTTTTTCAAGAACTATGGTCAAATAGCGGCACCTCTAACATCATTATTAAACAAGGAATCATTTTCTTGGTCTCAAGAAGCAACCAAATATTTTGAAAAACTTAAGGAGGCTATGTGTACAACTCATGTACTAGCCACACTTAACTTGAAAAAAATATTTATTGTGGAGTGTGATGCCTCAGGCCATGGAATTGGTGCAATTTTAATGCAATAATTGAAGGCCCCTTGCCTTTGAAATCACCCAAATTAAAGGAAAAATATTACTCAAACCCATTTATGAAAAATAAATGTTGGTCATACTACATGTAGTTACGAAATGGTGCACTTACCTATTAGGAAGCCACTTCAAAGTAAAAACAAATCTCAATATTTTGGAGTACTTCTTGGAGAAACTATTATATTTAGAAGATCAAAAAAATTGGGTTACAGAGCTGCTAGGTTATGACTTTGAAATTATATACAAGAAAGGAAAACATAATATTGTGGAAAATGCACTTTCAAGGAAAGAAGATGAAATAGAGGGTTTGATATGTTCTATTTCTATTCTGCAATCTGATTGGGTGGAAGAAGAAAGGATAGAAGGGAAGCAAGATCAAGAGGTATGCAAGATCATTCAACAACCTCACAAGGACCCAAATACATTAGATAAAATTGTATGGAAGAATTATTTTCTATGGTATCATGATTGCTTATAGTTATGTAAGAATTCCCAAATCAAACAGAAGGCCATTCTGGAATTACACACTTATCCTATAGGAGGACATTCAAGGTTCTTGAAATCTTACCATAGGATCAAGAAGGATTTTTTCTCGGAAGGTATGAAAACTTATGTTCAAAATTTTGTGTTTGAATGTGTGGTATGCCAACAGAATAAGGGAGAGACAATCAAGATTTCAAGTCTCCTACAACCATTATTTATACCAAGTCAATGTTGGGAAGAAGTTTTAATGGATTTTATTACATGTTTACCCAAATCCAAAGGAAACATTGTCATCATGGTAGTAGTGGATCGACTGAAATAATTATGCCCATTTTTCTCTCTTTCTCATTATTTTAAATCAAGTACAGTATCCACAACATTCATGGAAACAATCAAAAATCTACATGGAGTCCCCAAGATTATTGTAAGTGAAGGAGATCCAATTTTCACTGGAAATTTTTGGATTGAATTATTTTCTTGTTTGGCTCGATTGGCTCATAGCTCTTCTTACCATCCTCAATCCAATGGGAAAATTGAGATTGTGAATAAATATATAGAAGGATATCTTTGTTTCTTTTCATATGATAAACAAACACAATGGGTCAAGTGGTTTCCCTTGAAAGAATGTTGGTACAACACATCCTTCCATACTTCATCAAAAAGCTCCCCATTTCTGACACTTTTTGGATATCGTCCTCCGTCCATCACATCTCCCTTGAAAAGGACTACAAAGTTTCAAGTAGCGGAAGACCACATAGGGCACCAACAAGAGGTTCTCAAACTACTAAAGAAAAACTTGGTTCTGGCACAAAATAGGATGAAACAACAAGCATATCAACATCACAATGAAAGGGAATTTGAAGTGGGGAATTAGATATTTTTGAGGCTACAACCATATAAACAATTTTTTCTCAAGCAAAAAAAGGACAATTAATTAGCACCCAAATATTATGGCCCCTATAAGGTGTTGCAAAGGATTGGAAGTATGGCTTACAAATTAAATTATCCTCCATCTTCATGTGTACATCTAGTCTTCCATGTTTTTTTCTTAAGGAAGGTAATCAATGACAAGATCCTAGTCCAAACTATTTTGCCAGAGATTAATGAAGAAGGGAAAATCAGTTTTTAACCAAAAATTATCCTTGAAACAAGGATTAATCAGCCGCAAAATCAAGAATTTATTGAGTACCTCGTTAAATGGAAGAACCTACCAATGGAAGAGGAAACATGGGAAGGTGATTTATTCATGTAGAAACACCTATAGTTAGTCAAGTGTTGATTAAAACACTTGTTTGAAGTGGAGGGGAATGTTAATCCCTAGCCAAAGCCCCATGTTAAGTATAAACCCCCTTATTCAACCCTGGATATTGAATTATTACAATTCTAGTTTTATATTTGTATGTAGGCTAGAATCCTTCATTCTGCCCTTTCATTATTATTGTACCCTTTGTCTCCTATATATATACCAATGATACCTAGTCTTGGGATCATATTATCTCATCTTGTACATTGAATACATTGTAAAAGGATCCGCCCCCTCAAAGTGGACTATTATTCATTTATTTTTCATCATTCTCAAGACGTTGGTTCCTAACATATCCAAGGATAAGGTTCATGCTCCAATGAGGAATACCACCTTGATATAGTGTTAGGAATCCTTGGGGATGAAAAAAAAGGCTCGAAAAATGACCACAAAAGTGAACTATGATGAAAAGGGGCAAATGAAATGAGTTGTGATTCACTTTTACCTTCCTTGTGGCACTTATGAATTCATTTGTAATCCTAATGTCTCCCTTAGATGGGTTAGTTGGGGGATGGAGAAAGTGATCAACTTGATAACCACTTTAGAGTGTTTTTAAAAGAGAGGCCTCCTTTAATAAGGGGATGGATGGAGGGGAACTTATGGTGATTTCTTTATTGAGAAAGAGATAGTGATTTTTGGGAGTGAATCTGGAAAATCTGTTATTATTTTTTATGGGCCCTTCACACACCACTATTGAGGGGAATCTACCAAGGGGATGAAAGTGGTAGTAATATCCTTACAAAAAGGAAGCACCACTACCCAAGGGATTTCAATGAAGGGTTGTAAAGTGGTAGTAATACATTTTCATAACAATTTCCTAGAGGATTTGGGGGTCTAGAGACCTCACCCTTCACTAAGGGATTTCAACTAGAGGTATGTTGTGGATCTAATTGGGATTGTTGAGTTAATTGAAATGTGATTTGTATACCTTATTCATTAATCTCATTGTTACTCGAGCCCTCTTGAATAAGGAATTTACATTGGTAGGGAGGAATACTTCCTTTGATAAGTTTCCCTCCCTTGGCATCAAAATGACTGTGGAAAATTATTGGGAGAAACTCTTTGAATTTGTAAAGCTAAGGACCTTAGGTGCTATGTGATATTTAATGTGAGTTGATTATGATGCATCATTATAATTTCTCAAAAAAATCACAATAGCCTTCTTGAATTTGTCCACATTTTAGATCACTTGACACCAACTAGATCCATCATCAAGACAAAGAGTCAAATAGGATTATGATGCATTATTTGTATATGTGATTAATGAGAATTTGTTGCATTATTTTAAGGTGATTTATCTACTTTTTTTTTTCTATATACAATTCCTTTACTATGTTTGATTATTGATTATTGTATGCTAGGATCAAGGGAAATAAATTGTTGTAGTGTATAGTAACACCCACTTGGGTTGTTACATTGGGTGAGTGTGTGGCAACAATATTGAAGTATCTAAGGGTGATCACCATTCTAATGGTGACTTGAAAAGGCACATTATGGGGCTTCTGATATTGTTACCTCAATAACCACTTCTCATAATAATAAAAAGTTACTTGGCCAAAACATCGTCTCCATAGATGGTCATTTCCACCTCAATGCACTTCATGCTAGAGATTTAGGTTCTTCCACCATTCACGGTTGGTGGAGCCATAACTACCATGTACCATCAAGTAATGAGCCTTAATTGATTGTGATTAAAAGTTGTTACATATTGTAGATATTGACCTTGTACAATTAATTACTACAAATTTATTCTTAATAAAAAACATAAAAGATACAATGGCACATGCACATTACATAGATATTTTACCCTGGAATCCCAAATCGAGAAAACCAACAACCCATTTAGAGTCGCACCTCTAATTCTTATTCATCATATTTCCTCATTGTTAACAATATATGTGTGTGTGTGTGTGTGTGTGAGTGAGAGAGAGAGAGAGAGAGAGAGAGAGAGAGAGAGAGAGAGAGATCTTGCAGCATCCAAAACCCCTAATCCATTGACCCATATTATTGTACAACCTTAATTCCTTAACAAGAATTAAAAAATCATCAGCGAAAACTGTGTGATGAAAACCGCAATAAATCACCATTTTGTTTTTAGGGGCTCCGTCCCCCTATGACCCCTGTAACCCTTCATATAGGGGGACTAGTGCACCCCCTTGTGACCCCCCCGTGCACCCAACACAACACATTGTGTGGATTTGGTTGCGAAAATAATGAAACACATACCCAACAAGCTCCCACTTGTTGTTTTCTTTGCATATAAGGGGTCACAATATTACATAGTCAACAATGCCCATTGTTTCTCTACACAAGGAGAACTTCTCGGTTCTCACATACACTATTAATGAATTTTCAACAGTATTTAAAGTGTCCACCTTCATCAACAACACCTTCTTGTCTTCAACCATGTCTCTCATAAAATTATACTGAGCATTAATATGCTTTGTCTTTGAATGACAAGCCATATTCTTTGCCAATAATATTTCACTCTGAATGTCACAATCTATCCTTACAACTTGTTGTACCAACCCAATACCCGAACACAATCTTTGTAACAATATTGTTTCCTTTCTTGCACGAGTGGTTGTTGTTAGGATATTTAGACACTTGGGAGTTAGTCAAGACCAACTTGGTCTGATGTGTCGTTAGGTAAAAGTGTGTTTCTTTAGTATGCATTTCTAGTTAAGTAATCCAACGGTCACTATATGTTCTTGATACAGAGTGATCTGACATATCATATTCTCCTCGATCTTAATGGCTACATTGATCCATGGCTTAGCACCCGATTGGTCTATGATCTCTATTTAAAGAGCATGGAGATTCATTTGCCGAAGATTTATTGTGAGAGACTTTCTTGTAACCCTCTTGTAAATTTTTCTTTTGCATTAATAAATTGCTTCAAGTGCCTGCGTTGGTTGGGCCATGGATGTTTCCCCATAGGGTTTTACCACGTAAAAACATCGATGTGTTAACATTTGATTTGGTTGTGTGAGTGGTTATTGAATATTTTCATCCTCTATTGGAATACTTGTGTTTTCAAACATGGTATCATAGCGCATTTGAAGGCCCACTCCCATTGTAGATCAAAATTTTGAAATCATTTTTCCGCATCTATAGTTTCTGATATTTCCATACATTTCTAGGTCAAGAGGACTATTCCACCATGTCCAAAGCACTTCTTTCAACTACAAATGTTTTTCATTTCACTCGAAAAGGTTTTCGTTTTCCCAAGATATGACCATCTCAATCAAATTCAGATGTATAAATCTTGAATACTCCCTTTTAATTTTTTACAGAGATAATATTATTTCGATTTATTTCAGTTTTTTTTTTCTTGGTTGCTACTCTTTTCAATCTGCATATGCTCGTTTCCCTACGCTCTGTGCAATCTTGGAAAATAAAAAACATAGCAAAAAGGGTTTTCCTGTCTACGTATGCTCTTTGTTGTGCGCTCTGTGTGATCTCGGTAAATCAGAAACAGAGGGAAAAATTGCATTTTTCAGGTAATCTATCCGAGATCTAACCCTAGTTGTTGTCGATAAGTGATTTTTTTTGTGTGTGAATGCATTAAAATAAGTTTTTATTGAGCACACATTGCAAGGCCGTCTTCCACAACAACAACAACAACAACCCCAATCTTCCTTCTTAAGACTGTAATTTGCTTTGCACTAGCTCACTTGGTTGAAAGTTACTTAGTAAGAGGTCTTGGGTTCAAGTCTCTTTTTTGAAAAAAAAATTATGCATTCATTGTAAAGTGCATTTCACTTAATTGTAAAAGTGAATCACTATTAAATAACTTTAATATTTTATTTTAAGTTTTTTTTTGCATGCAACTTTCATTGTAAAAGTAACTTCATTGTAAAAGTGAGCCACTTCCTAACTAACTTATTTAAAAGAGAGATTATATGCACAGTTAGGAGGAGCATCACCACGTGGACCAACTTCTATTTGTGATATGGCTCTTTGGTTATTATTTAATTGCCTTTTATCAAAATGGTGTAACTTTCACATCCAAAGTTAGTTTTCAATGTCGTTTGTTTTAAACCACCTATGTTTTTGAGAGCTTTCCATCTAAACCATCAATTTCATCTTGTAAATCCATATTCTCTGCATATTTTAATATGTATTCTCCTAGTCATCTTTTGCTTACCAATACCAACTACTTCTCATGTAAATCCCATATGGAGGATGTATTAAGAAGTAAAGGATTGTATCGGATTACCTTGGGAAAAGAATAAGAACCCAATATGATGAAAAGAAAGTCAAGTGTGTTAATAAGAATGACGAAACACGTGGACTAATTGGAATTCCCATATCTCTCGATTTAAGGTTTCACCTTCAAGGAATCAATGGCATGGATAAATCTTAGGAAAATCTTGAAGTTGTGTTTGGTAAAAACAATATTATTTGAGTCCACCAGATAAAAAATTAGTTAATGACTTTAATTCCTAATGATTTTCCTTGTATTGAATATTATTTATCTAAGTCCAAAACACTTAGACTTTTATGTATAGACTACAAAATAGATCCGAAGGAAGACCGATGCATCTATATTATTCTTTATAATCTTGGTAGTGCATATTTTGTGCTTGTATCTACCTTTTATGCCACCAAAGAAGTGTTAGGGAGTGCTTACCAAAATACCTCTCTTGGGTATTTTTGTGATTCTTTGATTAAAGAGCAAGATAAACTTGTGCAACTTGGAGTGATAAACACTGCAAGTACCTCCAACAAAGCCTTAGTGGCTCAGAAAAATACAAGAATACCAAAAAGAAACATCCTCGCCACAATAATAATCAAAACAAGGGTAATGACTACTGTTAAATATGAATGGATTGAAAAAAGTCATAATCTCTAGAAATCATGATCTGAATGATGAGGGGAAATTGACGAATGTATCGCTTCTTTTAAAATGGGTAAGCTTTAAATCCCATGGGCCTAATTCACTCCTTCATTAACAAGTATTATCCTTAGAAGTTCGATGGTTGTTTCACTAAATTTCCTCCTTGAACAAATTTTTCTATGATATTTTGTTATATTAAAAAGAAGAAGAAGAAGGAGAAGGAGAAGGAAAAATAGCTTGTTGAAATGAAACATATTGTTAATGAGGAAATCCATATATCTTCGTCGAGGCTATGGACACTCATTGGTGGTGGATATAGGTTTGTGATATCGAGGTGACTTCACCAGGGCTATGGATGTTCATTGATAGTTGAGCAAGGTATGGGATATCAGGGTGACTTCATTAGGGCTATGGACACTCACTAGAAGAAAAGAAACATTAGAAGGGCGAAAAGGTTGCTTAGAGATTAAAAACTAATACCTTAATACAAGAAGTTGGATTTAACTTGGTTTCTTTCTCAAAGTGTAGGTCATTGATCAAAATGACTTATCTTTTATGTCTTGTTTAAAGCCAAATCCCCATGGTAGGGCAAAGTGTTATTTCCAAATTACATATAATTGGATATATGGGTAGTTTTTGGTTTTTGTTTTTGTTCTAAGACCATATTTACTTGAAATTGATTTGATTTTTATTGAAGTTGTGGGTATAGATGTTGGATACATCCAATGAATTGTCATTTGTTGATTACACAACACACCCTAAAAGTTTTGAAATTGTGGCTACCACTTTTTCTTTTATTTCGCAAGTAGTTTCATGTATTTTTTATTTATCCTTAAGAAAACATATTTAGCCTTAAGAAAAACCCAAAAAAATTCTAATCCCCAAAACCCAAGTTTGAGCTAAAATTAATCAAATTGGCAAAATCAAAACAATCATTAGCACTAGACAACCCACTTTGTAGTTCGTCGATATAAGGAATAAGGTATTTTGAAGAACGCCAAAAGGATTAACAAGTTTTTGGAAAGGTGCCAATATAACAATTTTCAAATGCATCGATAGAATCAAAGAAATATGAAAAGAATCAAGAAAGGATGAATTTATAAAAGCATAAATAAATCAATTTCTCAAAGTGTCGATACAAAAGACAAATTCAAAAAAAAAGCATCAGTCAAAAATGAGTTTTTTAAAAAGTGTCGATCAAAAAGAAATTTAAAAAAAAAACCAATAAAAAATCAAGTTTTTTTAAAAGTATGGATCAAAAAAAGTGTTTTTCAAAGCATTGATAGACAAGTTTTCATTAGCGTCAACAAATGTTTTTTAAAGGTTGGTCGATAAAAGAAAAACCCCTTTCAGTATTTTCATGATAACGTTTGATTTAAATATCCATTTGGAGAATGCCATATACCATTGGAAATGTCTCATTGAGCTCTACAACTTTGTAGTTATAAGTTTTCATTGATTTGACACCATTTATTTCAGATTTTAGAAATAAAGATATGGCATGAAAAAACCATTTGATTTGTTCATGATAAATTT
This sequence comes from Picea engelmannii, assembly GCA_009831015.1. Taxonomy (NCBI): domain Eukaryota; kingdom Viridiplantae; phylum Streptophyta; class Pinopsida; order Pinales; family Pinaceae; genus Picea; species Picea engelmannii. The sequence continues at coordinate 112,831 of ML812305.1, forward strand.
TGAGCTTGGTCTCCATTTGGGGCGTTCCTTATACCATTGGAAAGGTATTGTCAAAATATACAACTTTTGTAACATCCTTGTTGCATTTATGCTCCGATACCAAAATGTAACATCCTCGTTACCAATTTTCTCGGATACCATAATGTAACGTACCCATCCTACTACAAAGAAACACTACTCTAAAACCTAGTGCACAAATTCTAGTCTATAACATTGGTCTACGCAGAAATACTTGAAGTAACACGCTCAACTCCAAGTTGGGTCACGACACACAAAAGTTTCTCTTTTTACACAACTTATAACAACACAAGTAACGTAATACAACTATGTGCACAAGCATACTGAGCACACAAATTTATTCTACGTGTAATCCATTCAGAACATGTGATTTCTACTACGTGCACAACCATGTTAAAGTCATACGCAAATTTTGTTTTCCTTGTGCGTGCAGACTGCTTCCTTGCGTGCACAAGGAAATCCAGCCTCTTGTGTGCACGTAGTATTTCCCTATGCACACGACCATTCTCGCCTCACCTCAAAGACTCATGACCATTATTGTAAGGTTAACTTAACATGAATAACTAAAAACATTGTCATACTATGCATGCACGACTACAAACACTGAATATCAACACCACACTTACATGTGCAAGCAACATTATACATAATAACAACTACTACTTATAAGCAAAATCATACAATAATTAAACCCATGTCAAACATAGATAATTAAGCACACAATAAATGAGAAAAGCACAAAAAGACACTTATCTTGTATGAAAAGTCACCAACTGCGCACAGAACTCATACGTTCCTCCCAGCCATTGACTGTGTTGTTCATATACTTTCAGCAACATGTCATCCCCGAGTTGGCGATTAACTCCACCAGGGAAAAATGGATCCAAATGTCAGGCTAAGGTCTGATAATCAACATAATTTTTCAGTCCAAGGTGTCACTGTTGCAACTAGCCTATAATTTCTCATTCCCCACATGACTGTCCCACCCAAGGAAGTGTGCCCTTTCTCTTCTCAAAAATCCCTCGACCACCCCCACTTCCCTTCCAGGGCTTCAACAACAGGCCAGAAAAGAAGTCTTAGAGCCCTGCAACTAATGCCCAGTGCACCGGAATGATTCCCAACAAAACTCTCACTTGGAGAGAATGCTCATGGGCCTGGAAACCCACCTCTTTGACATCAAATATCTCCCCTGGAGAGAATGCTCGCGGGCCTGACAACCCGCCTCTTTGACAACAAGTACTCTGGTTATAATACAAAAAACCCTTTACAAGTTTTTCTCTGCAGATAAGGTAATAGTTGTCTTTTCTTAGTTGGTCTGACCCCTTATGCACATGAGAAAATGAATGAATTCTCAAAAAGAATCCCCCCCTCAAAATACACTAAAGTTAACAATATATATATTGCATGCCTTAAAATGGACACTTGTCACCTTCAGAACTAGCTTTAGCCACTTGGTGACTCGTTCCCGTCCCTCGGGAACTTAGGATAAATAAGTATCCATAAATTACAGTTTTTGGAAATATTAATAAAATATTCCCTTGGACTTAAGTTCCCCCCTTTTTCCTTTTCAGTGGAGTTATCCCCCTGTCTCTTTTCATATGATCTATCTATGTGCAGTGATGTGATATTATTAATAACTTAAGTGTGATTACATTTTACAAGGATAAGTGCACTAGTTTATTTGCGTCTCGACTCACCAGCCTCATAACGACACAGGTTTTCCAACCTCTCTCTCTCTCTCACACACACACAACTTGGTTCTATGTGAAATTCCATGTAATCCCCACAAACTTACTCAAGTGCGTGCAACACTGTGAAATGTGTGCACCCTTCCTTTGATATGAAACCATGCACACTTACCCAGGTGTGCACATCACTATGAAATGTGCACACCCTTTCTTTGATAACAATCCTCGCGCATTACTCAGGTGCACACAAAACCAAAACTTGGTGTCAATGGTTCACCAGCCTATATGTACATTTACATTTACAATTGGTACCAACAGCTTACCATCCTATATGTACAATTACAAGTGGGATTTGGATTAGGGACATTACAAATTTTATTTTATAAACTTTTTTTGATTTGACACAATTTGTTTTAGGTTTTCAAAATAAACAAAGGAGATCAAACTTAAGGAATTAAACCTGAATGTCTTGTTGTGATATCAATGGATTCTTTAGATCAATGCATTTTTGGAAGTAATGTGCAGTCTTAATTTATATATATGTTGCTGATGACATCTAGGTACCCGTGTTCTACACTACAATCCATCATGGAAAGAAGAACCACAAGATGATACAAAGCAATGTGATTTTCATATGCGAGTGATTATTTTTGGAGAAATATGATCACTGAAGTTAAAATATGACTCAACCGGAGCCTATTTGTCCAAAATAGAAAAATTAGATCAAGAGTTTCATGCATGGGACCACAATCTTAGAATTTCCCAATAGAACAACAAGTGTTTTCATATTACAGTCTATGGGGCAAATTAGTTAATCATGGAAATATTTATGAGGCTGAACATGCATGAATCAAATCTTTCATTTAATAATTGGAGATGTGGTTGATGCATGTCTTTTTACAAGGTCGTTTTATCAAGACTTTTAGTTCATTGAAGATGCAAATTGCATGAGCAGATTGCATGACTTTTTTCATATCCATTTTTGTTTTATTCCATAATTAGATTAGTTTTATCTTATAAATAAAGATAATGACCTCTTAGAAAGGGTCTTCTAGCTCTAAGGTGATTTTTCAAGGATTGTAACAGCGAATTACTTCAAAGCTTAATTTAAAAAATCTGTTTAGGGTCAAGATATTTTGGTTCACTGAATCTCTATGCATTTGTACATTATCATGGATTATTCTTTTATTGGTTAAATGTCACTGACATCTACCAAGAATTTCCATATTGTTATCTTATATGGTTGAATTGATTGATGGGTATTTTTAGTGAATGGTTAACTACTTTCTTAGTTATTTTCTATTTTATGTTATTTGTATATGGAATACCTTTTGAACTAATTCTTGGTATTTTATTAACACAATTTTCATCTCGTTTTGCAATTAAATAGTTTAGGTTTCCTAAATATTATGGGGTAGTAATAATTTTTCTGTAGAATTATTTCTTAGGGTATTAAAAGCTACATATAATCTTGATTGATTGTTCCCGTAGGTTATCCTATAGAACATATTTCTTCAAACTCTTTAGCTTAGTTGTCTCTTTTGCATTATTTACATATATCATAAAAACATAAAAATAATGGAAAAAAATTTTAAATCCCATCAAATGATTGTTGGACCATTAACACAAAGTATTATTCCATACCAAACACGAAAGAGTCTAATTGGGCCTCAACCTTGGGTTTAATCCTTGTTGTTGAGAATTTGAAATCCTTCCCCCTCAACACTTTGCTTAAGAAAAATAATGGAAACGAAGCAATGGAAAGTTTTTAGGAGTTGCAATTAAAAAAGGAATAGGAAAATTTTCTCACTATAACAAAGGAAAATCTATCCTAAGACATGCTTGGTCAAGGTTTGTATATTAAAATTTGTTCTATTATAAGTTCATATTTAGGGTGAGGATGATCCTATAAATGGAACCAAAGAAAAATGACTTATCTAAGTTAAATTCAAACACCATGCATTGCATTATCCTTTCTTCTTCAAACCTATTTGAATTAGTGTGTTGTAATTTTGTGATGGAAGATCTAAAATGGGTAACACTTCTAGGATTTCGTGAGTAACTCATTTTAAAGGACAATGGTCGCATGAACAAGTTTCTAGATTACCTTTTGTAGCAAGCTATGAAAAATCAAAAAGTGGAAGGCTTAGATTTTTATGATTCAAAATACCTACATAAATGCAATAGGATCAACATATTTTTCCTTCTTACGATCGAGATCACTATGCCATGTAACAAGTATTTATTATTCCGCATACCCATAAAAAGTCTACATATAGACCACAAAATCCATATGTCTTTTAAGATATTCAAATTTCGAAATATGAAATTTTCAAAACATCTCTATATTTACCTTTATATGTAAATGAATATGTATTTTAAAAAATTCTTTTATATATTTTAAATCTCTTTGTTTCATTAATTATTTTAATAAACTTTCTCAATACAATTCAATTTTTTTCTTTTATTCAACAAACTCATAATTAAAATAAATTAATTTCAACCAAATCATAATTAAAATATACAATTCAAACTTTTCCTTTTGTTCAACAAACTCATAATTAAAATTGATAAATCATAAACAAGAATAACAACATGGTGGAAAAGGCTCACTAGCCAACCCTTGAATTATTCACTCCAATGTTACATATTTATAGTGCAATGGGTGATGCCACCTCATAGAGAGTTTTGCTCTAGATCCTAAAATCATGCATGATGACTAGGCTAGGCAATCTTAACTAACTCATTAGTCATCACTTGAGGATATATTACTAATATCCTAAATGAATAATACAAATATAGGTGACAATTTAGACTTAGTGATTGGTAAAGGTAAGCCATATGCTAGCAATCCCCCCCTCAATCACAAGTCCGATCAATAATACCAGCAATAAAGCATAAACTAGTATCAATTCCAAGTCTTCATATTGAAACTCATGTGTTGAGCCTCAATGAAGAACTTCCTGAAAAACCACCAATCTGGATGTTGAACATGTTCATTTGAAATGAACTGGAAGAGAGCTGAGATATGGAAGTGAACAACTGTAATATCTGAACATTTCCTGATTGCTTGAAAATTTGATCATTTTTCCAAGTATTTTAGCTAGAAGAATCTGATGTCTTCTGCTAATTGGTGAACATGTAGTATCACCACTCTAATATCAATGTATCACTGAAAGTGTTCTCTGAATCTGTGGTTTTGGATGACCACTAACCAATTGATACCATGTATCTGATGGTTTTTGGATAACCACTAACCATTCTTGACAGTTTTAGGTGTCCAACAACATCCCAATGTATCGTGTGTATGATTCAATTGCAAGTCATTGAACCATAATCCTGTCAAAGCCTGCCATCTCTGGAAAATCTCACAATGTAATCATGTGAGCTAAGATGCATGCAAATTGTTTACTTAATGTAAACTCTACTCCAATCTGATGAGAGCGAACCAAGAGAAGTGAATCAGCTTCTAGTCTAACACATCCCTGAAAATGCCTGACAACTCAATCAAATGCCAAGCTGCAGTGCAGAAGGATCCTCTTGTCCTCTGCTAGGTCGAATGACCATCTATGTGAACCAAATGTTCACATCATTGCTCTCAAAATCAAAATCTATATGATTCAACTTAAACTTATTGAACCATAATTCTTCTAAAGCCTGTCATTTACAGACAACAGTTTCTCATTTGGAAAATTTCATGCACATATGGCATACTTGTTTTCGAAACTTTCAGTTTGACAACCATCTTCATCATCAATTCCCCCCTTTGTCAGTTGAAAGGAGAGACCACAAGTGGTTTCATGAACCATCTTCACTGGAATTTTGAACTCCCCCCCTTAAGGTGCATGAGAGTTACATCATTGTACTCCCCCCTTCTAGGCTCAAGAGAGTACCATACTTGTTTCATTTGAGTACAACACAAAGTGGGCATGCAAAAAAAACCACATGTTATCTCATCTCGTGAGGGCCATGCTCGAAAGCTACGCCATAAGGGGACCACTTATGTGAGGTACAAAAATGTTATGTGATACAAGATTGGTCTTTACTCGAGATTGAATTCTACGGTAAGACTTATATAATTCCTTGGTTGTTGATGACCATTGCCAAGGATCAATCCACTCATAGTGAATTTTCAATCTTGCAGGTTTCTTCAGTGTTGAACATCTGTCTGAAGAATGGTTATGCTTGCCACAATGCTGGCAAGGATGGAGATCAAACCATTGATTCTCCTTGTGTCCAACTCGATTACAATGTTGGCACTTATCATTCTGATGATGAACTTGAACAGGTGAACTTGAAGCTTCTTGAAGGAATCCAACACTTTGGAACTTGATTGGTTTGGAATAATCAAGAATATGAAAGGTAACTTCCTTGTCATATCCAAGTCCTGTTCTATTCTTGTTGTAGATTATTTCTTCCCAAGGTCTGATGATGGGCTTGGAAAGAGTATTATGAACCTGTTGCTTTGAAATCCATGGAAGCAGATTTATTGCATGTTGATGTATCATTGAAAGGTTTTCTTCACTGAAATCACAAGAAAACTCTTGAAATGTAGGTTCATGAATAGATTCAACTTCCTCTGAAACTAATTCTGAAGTTGTATCATTGTGTTGTTTATTCACTGGTTGTTGATTAAAAACTTCATCATCATCATCTTTATCATCATCATCATTATCATCATAGAGAGTGTTGTTCTAAACAAAAACTAGTTCGGAACAATTCACTGGATGTTGATTTTTGAGATCAGTCAACTCATCATTCAATAGTTGGGCTAGAGATTGAAGAAGTCTAACTTTATCTTGCTTCACTTGCAAATAAGTTAGCACTGATTGAAGAGTTGTTTTGTTCAAAATCATTATGTTGTCTTCAGTGGTGTTTATTAGTGTTCAGTCACTCTAATAATTCGAGATTTCAAGCCATTTTCAAAACACTAAAAGAGGTCTTCTTGTGCAGGTAGATCCTTATTACAATTTGACTCGACAGAAAAAGGTTTATCTGCAACTTGCTCACTTGAATTGCTCACTTGAACTTCACGCTCACTTGCTATTCACACTCACTTGAACTTCACACTCGTTTGCTACCAGGAATTTGAGGATGTCGGTTACCACCGAAAATGCATCCCAAAGTATTACAATGATTTGAGTTTCAAGTACTCATCCTTGTCAATTACGACTCAAAATGACTCAAGGGTGTCGGGCTCAGCCGAAAATGCACCTTATGACAAATTCAATTCAACTCAACTTGATTTCAAAAAGACAAGTAAACTTACAAAAGGACAATTTGCAAGTTACAATAAATCATGATTAAGTAATCTTACAACAAACATTGTTTGCAAGTTACAATTTAACTTCAAATGTTCCATGATGTGTTGAGTTTGAAATCCTTTGATTTATCCATTACTGATGTGGTTGACGAATTGAATGCTTGATAATGTTCTTCACAAATGCTTGATCATATATGCTTTGATTGTTTGTACTTCACTAGTGTTTAATTGTGTGCAGGAATTAACTTGCTTGTACTTAATGTATGATGCGTTAAATGATACATTACAAACGTGTTTATGTAAAAAATAGACATTAAACATCATAAAAAAAACCATGCAAATATTCACCACAACACACTACGCAAGGTGTATCTAAGATCCCCTTATTCAATTTCAGGTGGATCTAGAACACAGAGAAAAAAAAATTCAATTTTATTATAAATATCTCTTACGAGACCATATACAATGTGAAGGATACAATGTACTTTCTCCTTCGCAATGCTTTGACAAGGCTTTCAATTCATAAGATTTCACTTATGCTCTCAAAGGATTAAGAAAACAATAATTTTCTTCTCAAGAAATGAGTGTCTTACAACCTCCCATACAAATCTCAATTCATCAATTACTTGACAAATTCTTCCAACTCTCTTAAAAAATGAACATCTCTCACTTTTATCCCTGCTTAAACTTATTTCATAAAATTGATGACACATGCTTGGTACCTGTTATCCCCGTTTTCTAGGGATAACTAGGAGATCATGTCTCGAGGCCCACAGGTCCTAGACATGGAGTACCGAGAGCAGGATTGACATGAGCAAGGCCCTGGAGGGCCCATCCTTATTCTTCTTCGTCGTACTTGTCCTGACAGCAGCAACAGCTTCCATCACCATCGACTTGGACTTTCATCAGAGAAGACTCTTGCTCCATGAGGTAAGTGGTCCAAGGTATCATGGTATGTGTCATGTTTGATCATTATAACTTTCTTATATATGCATCAGGTTCCTTACATTTCTGATAACTGCTTGGATCTTACACTAGTCCACTTGACCATTGTTGGGGGGATTAACGGGGTGCCCTAGTAGTCTTGTATTTATGGGTTTTGGTTAGCCACCAGGGGGGATTTGCAGAGACATCGTCCTCTCCCACCATTCTATCACTTTACATCTTGTCTCCCATACATCCATTCCATTCCCCTAGTCCGGCCATTAGGATGACCTTTGAGGGTTACACTTTGTCTTGTGGGAAGAAGGGGATAAAGGCCCAAGGGGTAAAAGCAACTGGTAAAAGATAAAATCCATAGGAAATAAAACCTAGAGATGCTTCGCCCAGGGATCCCCGAGAAGGCAATAAAAGGCCTCTCGATAAGAAACAAAAGGGACCCAAAAAAAATAACAAAAAACAAGACCTAACCAAGAGGATGGGAGGTCTCATCACGAGCCGACCCATTATGTTCATAGGTATCTAGCAATATGACATTGCCATTATCTGGTCACCACGCCAGGGCAATGATCTTTGGTTGCATGGCCAAGAGAAAGGGGGTCTCATCACGAGCCAGCCTTATCATTTCTGCGAAAATACCAGTGGGTAACACTGTCAGCTCTGGTCACCACGCCAAGAAAGTGTCCTCTAGTCAGACCTTGAAGTAAAAAGAAACAAAAGAAATAAATAAAGAATAAAGGCAATAAAGGGGCTTGGAAAAAGTGCATCCATGACGGGTACAACTCATCTCCTACAAAGGCACCCATGGACAACACCTACCCCTGGTCTTACTATGACTGGACATCCTTAGACCATACCACTTCATGTACATGGCTTGAATGATCTTCTATGGAAACTTTCCTTTTCCTGTGGATACTGGCCCAATAGGTTGTTCTATCTATATCTTCGACTTTGTATAGTAGATCAGTGTAATGTCTTTGAGCTCTTAGATGATATGCTAGGGATTTTATGCATGTATTTGATAAATTTAATGATGAAATATGATTGACATTTCTATGATCCGAGGACTGATGAGCCCATGGAGGGCGTAGTTTTTGATGTGCAGGACCATACCCGACGGACAGGTGCCAATGGATCGGTACACATGGGGATATGATTAGCTCGGACCTCCATGGGGCTGAAGAGCCCATCAGATGGTTGTTGGGATGGCAGAGAAAGGACAACGTTATGATGAGCCATTGCACGAGAAGAAATAAGGACGTTCCACCCAGGACACTTTGGCAGAGCCCGGCCTAGGGGGAATCACCCACTACAAATGGAACGTTTGCCTTTGATGGACAGGACGTCACGTGAGAGATTTGGACGTTGTCTGGACTGTGTGGCAGGGTGCTAAGGTCATTTGGCACGTGTGGCAGCTTGGAGGAGCCCTAGAAGGGCCAATGTTTGGTTTTCTGGATGCTATGCTTGCCCAAAAAGGGCCAACGTCTCCCTCAGAAGGACTTGACGTCCCCCTTTTAGCTCATTTTATGACATTTTTCGGGCAATTAATGTAAAAATAGTGTAAATCTTATTGTCAGCCTTGTCGATTGTTTTAATGACCTAAAATTTAATTAAAAGGACATGGATTGGTATAAATAGAGGACATTGCCTCTCATTTTAAACATAACATAACTCACTCTGTTGTGAGAGATCTACTTTTAGTCTTTTGTCTTGGCATTTTGCTCTTGGAAGTGAGGCGCAAATCTTGTGGAGATTCTTCTTGGCATTTTTATGGTGTTTCTCTCATTGGAAGGTTTACAACTAGGGTTTGATGAGCATTCTTCATGATTTGTAAGTGTATTTTTCATGCAAAACTTCTTGAATGAATGGTTGTAGGTTTAATCTCTTACATTTGTTATTACATTGCTATTATATTGCTTAATCTTGAAACCCTAGGTAGCAATCACACAAGTAGGTCCTTGCTATATCTCCCCATGCTTGAGAAACTTGTTTTAGCCATTGATTAAGGAAGATATAGCCTAGTCGTTGCTACACTAATCATCCTTTTTCTGAGTTAGCATTTAAATATAAGTTGAAGAGAGGCGACGTCCTAGGCCTAGTTGATTCTACACCTAGGGTTTTAACCTTCTAGGGTTTGAAGAGCCTTGCTCCCGCAACACTTTTCTCCCTTAGACTTGTGTTTTAAAGCTAGCCGTTTTGACAAGAATATTTAAAGAAAGAGGAAGGAGCATGAGGCCTTTATTAAGCAACACCGGAATGAGCCTCCTTCCCTTAGGGTTTTGAGTCTAGGGCCCTGCCATTGCAGCACCATAGAACCTAACTCTCTAGTCTTTAGATTTTGATCCTCTTGAGATCTTTCCCTTACTTTTGACTCCATAATACCCTAAGGCACTGGTTTTTCTCTCCAACGTTGAGCTTGTTGTGCAAAACAATCTTTCGAAACACTCAAATCTGAAACCCTAACTAACCCTAACATATTCTAACATAGCAGAAAATGATGACGTCATGCCTTTATTAAGCTTTTGTTGATAGAAAATACTGTGGCTTGGTCATCCAGCGATAGACATTGATATATTGGTAATTTTCATTGGCTAATTTGTAAAACATTGGCTTTCTTTGTCTATTACACTAACCCTAAAAGAAGTTGATGTCACCTCTAGGATATTGACGCAACAACTTCTTATATATGAGCAATTAATGATATTTAATGCATTAATTAATTCAAAGATTGATTATTTTCATTAGATGCTATATTATTCCAATGTTCATTGACAAGTAATATTATATGCCATTGTTATTATTGAAAACATTGACTTCGTCAATATTTACTCCTATATAATGCTCATATACATTAAAACTAATATAGTCATTGGTCTATGAAGTACTAACCATTATTGCATGTATTAGTTTTATTGTTGTCTTGTCTCGCAAGAAGGTGCCTTCCCTGTGGTTATTCTTCATTTGACTATCTTCTTGGTGGTGATCTGTGAAGGGGAAATTAGCTTTAAGCCTTTGAGCCTTTTCCTTTCAAAACCCCAGATTGCCAGGGACGTCTCCCTTGGGCTTAGCCACCCTAAATAGAAAGGACCTCCCCATTGTGGTAACATTGGGTGGGGTAGGTCCCTGTTATTCCAGTTTGACCCTTATCCTATAGCCATAAGACCTAAACTACAAACTGAGTGATAAAATTTTGGTGTCGTTGCCAGGGAACACTGAGTCAATCTTCCTCAATGACAAATCCTTTGGTAAGCCTTGCCTCAAAGACCTTTCTTTTACAATCTTACTTGGCGACTCCACTAGACCTTATTCCCCCTATTCTTTGGTAGTTTCAGGAAAACTATCTGGCGACTCCACTGATTTTTCTTAGGGTGCCACATTAACTTCTGTGATATTTTCAAGTTATGGGATCATGGCACACTGGGAACAAATGTATCCAAGTATTGATTTCAGAATTTTTGAAGGATACCCAAATTACTTTGATACAAAATGGCTAGGCAACTCTCCAATGTTTTTGGGCCTCCCAGCTCCTCATATAGAAAAACAAATGGAGTATTTGAGCGAGATAAAGTTGGAAGGAGAGGATGCTCTTATAAAGTTGTTTTTGCTCACCCTGCCATCCTACTTACAAAAAAGTTTTAAGAGTTGTTGCAAGGACAGGGGTATATCATCCTTCATACACCTCATCATTAAGTTTATCAACCTTACTAAGCCAGATTGCCAAACGTTTGAAGATTTCCTTCAAAACCTCATGGTAACCTTACACCACAAAGGATTCACCACTGAGATTGTAGAAGATCTTAGGAGGGATTATCATGATCAATACCAAGAATCCTCTAATATAAGAGATGAAGTTTATGAAGACCATTGTCAACCCCTTGAAGAGGAGCAAGACCTCTCCCATAATCCAATAGAATGCAACGAAGATATAACCAGAAACATGAATTATGAGGATGAAGCACCAGTAATCGCTCCTCAGTCTGATGAAGTTCTCCAAGATCCTGTCCCAAGTGCACAAGATGAAGAGAATGAGGTGAGTCATTATTTTTTTTATGATACCTTGTTCTATTACTCAAAAAATGAAGAAGGAGTGGGACCCTTGGATGAGCTAGATCCCCTATGTCTCAAGACTGAAGATGTAGAGGCAGATATTCCACCTGATGAGTCTATCCAAATACTTGAAGCTCTTTCACAGGAAGGATTAAGCGAGGTAAATTTTTCCCCCTTCCAAGTTTTTAGTGGTTCTTTGCCTTATGACACAGAGAGTGGAGAAGTGTTGGATGTGTTGACTCCTCCATGTTATGATACTGATACTAACATAGTTGATTTCGACGAGTTCATACATGTTGGGAGGCGTAGGTGGGATGCATTTAGTTATGATACAGATCCCATATATGACATAAAGGGTCATCTTCGGATGTTTCCCTTGCAATTACCACGACAGATTACTTTTGACCAGTGGTAACAAAGAGATGAGGTTTTTACCCATACCATCCAAAGGACCAAGGATGACCCAATACCTTATGATTTTTGGTCATACCTTGAGGACTTTGATGACTGTTCTTCTGATCATTTGGACTTATTTTGTGAAGATGATTGTCAATCACCTATCTGCTCAGATTTTGAGATAAGTGAGAACATTGTTTGCCTAAGGAAAGTCTCTCATGGCTTTTCACTCCAGCCACTTGTTGTTACTTTACTGTTCCTATCCATTAAATGTGTGCTTGGGAAGTATATTTCTAATGTTGAGTTTCCCTTTAGGAAAACCCTGAACTCCAAGGGTTGGTTGGGTACTATGTGTTTCAGTCAGTTTTTCAACTTTCCCTTTCTAGTTTTCCAGTCATTTGCTAGACCTTTTTCGATCCCTTATTTGACTTCAGGGCGTGAGGATGTCCTAGATAACCAGTCTCCAGGCCCTTTGATTCAGTTTTCTAAACCTTGCATTTTTCATGACCCTTTCTTGAAGTGGATTGAGTACTTTCCTCAGAGATGGACTTGGCAGGATTTTATCCATCCCACTCGCCTCCATGAGTTAGATTCTGACTTTTCCGATGATATGATATACATTGTAACTCATGACATTTCTATGCTTGACTTGTCATTGTTCTGGTTTATGATGAAGCACAAAGGAAGGTATCAAGGAACATTACTGGGTTGGCTTCACTGGTTGTTTGATTACACCAACATGCAGCCAACAGGTAAGTACAGGTAAGTGTTTCACTTTCTATTTACATTTATGATTGCTGCATGTACATATATTATTTTGCAGGGTGGCAATACCACCCCACCTTTTGTTGTTGATGCTTTCTTTTCAAGTGTGAGAAGGTCTGCAGGTTTATGCCAGAGAAGTTGAGGTTCTCATGTGCTTTACGGTGAGCGCATGTCTCTGAGTTGGAGCCAGATGTTATCCCCGTTTTCTAGGGATAACTAGGAGATCATGTCTCGAGGCCCACAGGTCCTAGACATGGAGTACCGAGAGAAGGATTGACCTGAGCAAGGCCATGGAGCGCCCATCCTTCTTCTTCTTCGCTGGACTTGTCCTGACATCAGCAGCAGCTTCCATCACCATCGACTTGGACTTGCATCAGAGAAGACTCTTTCTCCATGAGGTAATTGGTCCAAGGTATCATGGTATGTGCCATGTTTGATCATTATAACTTTATTATATATGCATCAGGTTCCTTACATTTCTAATAACTGCTTGGATCTTACACTAGTCCACTTGACCATTGTTAGTGGGATTAACGGGGTGCCCTAGCAGTCTTGTATTTATGGGTTTCGGTTAGCCACCAAGGGGGATTTGCAGAGCCATCGTCCACTCCCACCATTCTATCACTTTACATATTGTCTCCCATACATCCATCCCATTCCCCTAGTCCGGCCATTAGGATGACCTTTGAGGGTTAGACCTTGTCTTGTGGGAAGAAGGGGCTAAAGGCCCAGGGGGTAAAAGCAGTTGGTAAAAGATAAAATCCATAGGAAATAAAACCTAGACATGCTTCGCCTAGGGATCCCCGAGAAGGCAATAAAAGGCCTCTCGATAAGAAACAAAAGGGACCCAAAGAAAATAACAAAAAACAATACCTAACCAAGAGGATGGGAGGTCTCATCACGAGTCGACCCATTATGTTCATAGGTATCTAGCAGTATGGAATTGCCATTATCTGGTCACCACGCCAGGGCAATGACCTTTGGTTGCATGGACAAGGGAAAGGGGGTCTCATCACGAGCCAACCTTATCATTTCTGCGAAAATACCAGTGGGTAACACTGTCAGCTCTGGTCACCACGCCAAGGCAGTGTCCTCTGGTTAGACCTTGAAGTTAAAAGAAAGAAAAGCAATAAATAAAGAATAAAGGCAATAAAGGGGCTTGGAAAAAGTGCATCCATGACGTGTACAACTCACCTCCTACAAAGTCACCCATGGACAACACCTACCCCTGGTCTTACTATGACTGGACATCCTTAGACCATACCACTTCATGTACATGGCTTGAATGATCTTCTATGGAAACTTTCCTTTTCATGTGGATACTGACCCAATAGGTTGTTCTATCTATTTCTTCGACTTTGTATAGTAGATTAGTGTAATGTCTTTGAGCTCTTAGATGATATGCTAGGGATTTTATGCATCTATTTGATAAATTTAATGATGAAATACGATTGGCATTGCTATGATACCGAGGACTGATGAGCCCATGGAGGGCGTAGTTTTTGATGTGCAGGACCATACCCGACGGACAGGTGCCAATGGACCGGTACAAATGGGGATATGATTATATCGGACCTCCATGGGGCTGAAGAGCCCATCAGATGGTTGTTGGGATGGAAGAGAAAGGACAACATTATGATGAGCCATTGCACGAGAAGAAAGAAGGATGTTCCATCCATGACACTTTAGCAGAGCCCGGCCTAGGGGGAATCACCCACTGCTAATGGAACGTTTGCCTTTCATGGACAGGAGGTCACCTGAGAGACCTGTACGTTGTCTGGAGCGTGTCGCAGGGTGTTGAGGTCATTTGGCACGTGTGGCAGCTTGGAGGAGCCCTAGAAGGGCCAACGTTTGGTTTTCTGGATGCTATGCTTGCCCAAAAAGGGCCAACGTCTCCCTCAAAAGGCCTTGACGTACCCCTTTTAGCTCATTTTATGACATTTTTCTGGCAATTAATGTAAAAACAGTGTAAATCTTATTGTCAGCCTTGTCGGCTGTTTTAATGATCTAAAATTTAATTAAAAGGTCATGGATTGGTATAAATAGAGGGCGTTGCCTCTCATTTTAAACATAACATAACTCACTCTCTTGTGAGAGATCTACTTTTAGTCTTTTGTCTTGGCATTTTTCTCTTGGAAGTTAGGCGCAACTCTTGTGGAGGATTCTTCTTGGCATTTTTATGGTGTTTCTCTCATTGGAAGGTTTACAACTAGGGTTTGATGAGCATTCTTCATGATTTGTAATTGTATTTTTCATGCAAAACTTCTTGAATGAATCGTTGTAGGTTTAATCTCTTACATTTGTTATTACATTGCTATTATATTGCTTAATCTTGAAACCCTAGGTAGCAAGCACACAAGTAGGTCCTTGCTATATGTCCCCATGCTTGAGAAACTTGTTTTAGCCATTGATTAAGAAGATATAGCCTAGCCGTTGCTACACTAATCATCCTTTTTCTGAGTTAGCATTTAAATATAAGTTGAAGAGAGGAGACGTCCTAGGCCTAGTTGATTCTACACCTAGGGTTTTAACCTTCTAGGGTTTGAAGAGCCTTGC
>ML812305.1:160060-193888 GCA_009831015.1 Picea engelmannii
ATGTGAATTATGTCATAAGGGGGGAGCGCTCATTTTGTATCTCAGCGCTCCATTGGAGTGTAGAAGGGTGCGCTCCACAAAATTATAGGATAAGCGTATAAGTGAAGAGAGGCTGGCGCTCCCTTTAGCTGGTAAGGTGAGCGTTGGCTCTCTTTCCAGCGCTCCTTCACAAAAAAACACGAATTTTATTAAGCAGTGCACCCGTATCTTGGGTGTACAGCGCCGGCGCTCCTCCTTTACCTTCTGCCCAGCGCTGGCGCGCCTGCTTAACCTGTTTCCCAGCGCCGACGCCCCTGTGCAACTTTTTTTGCCGAGCGCTGTCTCAAAAAACGAATTCCAACAGTGACTCTTCCCGGCTGCGTCCTCCTCAGCTCTTGAGCTCCTGAGCTCTGATACCACTTGTTGTAATTGTTAATGCGGAAAACACAATTATCAATAAGACAAACAATACAAATGCAAGCAACAAAGACACAGGGATTTACGTGGTTCACCCAAATGTTGGGCTACATCCACCAAGCATAGGTATCGGTCATCTTATTATTCAGCCAATGGAGATTACAGACGGATCTCAATCCTCACACTTCTCAGCCACTTACTCAGCCTCTACGGGCATACAATTAAATAGAAAAATCCATATTCTAATTAGAAACATCCATATTCTAATTTAGAAAAATCCATATTCTAATTTAGATGGATTAGTTACAATGGATTATGATCTAAATTTCTATTCACGGGTGAGTTTGTTGTCACCGTTTTCAACAATATTGTTGAAGAAAGTGAAGGAATCCATCATAATCAATTATCAATTGGATCTGCATTGGTGGTCAATTATGTCCAGCGATCGGGTTATTCCTCCAATGCTTCAACGCAGATACTAATCTAACATTTACTTCTGCTATATCCTTCCCAAAGATTGAAAATCATTTTTCCTGTCACTGTTTTCCTGGCAGACACATCTTTAATTCCATTGACAGTACAAGACTTCTCCAGACACATGACAACGAAATCGTTGGTGAGAACACATCCTTTGTTCTCGCCTTTTGTGCAATCTGTGACATGTCTGTTCTCATACAAAAGCCACCAGAATATCCAGACTGTAACCTTCTACTTTGAATCTCAACAGCCCTCTCAGACTCACTTCCATACTCGATTCAGAGGGCCTTGCAATGGTTGTCTTGATCTCAGAAGATGGAAAATGTGGTGCAGAGCATATAAGAGAGAGCACAGAATCAACATCGAAACCCAAACACTGAGATCGACCTTGAACCACCACTTGGGGTGTGTAAATACTATCCTGCTGCAGTGATTGACTCACTCCTCGACACACACATGAATTGGTCTCTCCTCAGCGATTACACAGCAATTACTTTAAAAATGGTTGCTCTAGCACATAGGTCGTAAGATCTCCACACATTGCCTTCAAACTCTTTTTTGATGGCACAGTTATTCCAGGCCAATACTGCAGCAACATCCTCCACACAAAGGGTATATACTTCTACGGTCACCTCTCACACGCAGCTAACTCCTCACTCCATCAATCAGCAATCTGATACATAGATCTCCTGCGTGGAGGCACCAAAGGACTAAAAACTCTCAGATCCATAAATCCTGGAAGAATCAATCAACGGACTATCAGGCTCTGAGCTTGAGTTTGATGAAAGATGTGCGTGGCATTCGGATCACAGAGATTCTTGAATAGGAGCATTGATCACGTGGCTTGATCGGATCTACATCCTCAACGGATCGGATCAACAGACCTGTTTTTGCTGGCTGGCAAATTTGACAAGAGTTTACAAAAAATCTAATTCCAATTCTGTCAATCCATGATAAAAGCTTCACGGAAATCTTTGTTCTACTGTACTCGAATTTCTCCTCCTCTCTTGAAATTAGGGAACATATTTTATCAAGCAGGTGGTGATTCCATCTGAGACTTCAAACTTGGACGAGGAGCTTTTACCCAATATAAACAGATGGCAACACTTGTGGAGACTTCGGATGAGGATGCTACTCTTGTTGTGGCTCGGTTCATTGTAGACATGGCGTGGGCTAATGCAAGGCCTGAAGTTGCAGAAACTGAAGTGATACATTACGTTGATGAGGCCCAAGCCTATATGGTGGAAGGAAGATGGTCAGATTTGGTGTCTCTTTTACTCACTACGGCTGATCTCATTTTTGCAAACTCAGGAGAGAAAGATCTTGAGTGTATTTTTACTGTCATCTGTAACCTCGTGACCAAATCTTACTGTGTGTTTTAGAGCAGAGAATATCATACCTTCACAACTGAAAACTCAATTACCACTACAAGCCACAAATTTTATTGTAATAAACAGATTGAAAACTAGAACAGAAAATGTCGATATAGCAGTAGCAGAATTATTGTGGGTGAATTATTGTGGATTGTTGAGTGGGTCACTTCAGATCTCTGATACCAATATTTCATGGTTTCTTCTCATCCTTTGGCCGACTCTACTCCATCGTTTAACCACTATTTTGAAAGATCTTGTTATGCAACACATGTGCAAATTGCAATAATACCCACTAGCTCTACAATATTTCAACACGTAAATCAATAAAAAATTTAAAATAAATATGACCGTGTCTTGTTGCGACATCATTGATTTGCATGTTCCTCTTTCGCTGGATTCTTTTGCTGCACTTTACCTCTCTTCCTGTACCTAACCTCCCATGGAGAAGCTATCAGGCCTTTAAGATCATAATAGCTAGCTCTGATACCAATCGATAAATCATAAACAAGAATAACAACATGGCAGAAAAGGCTCACTAGCCAACCCTTGAATTATTCACTCAAATGTTACATATTTATAGTGCAATGGGAGATGCCACCTCACAGAGAGATTTGCTCTAGATCCTAAAATCATGCATGATGACTAGGCTAGGCAATCTTAACTAACTCATTAGTCATCACTTGAGGATATATTACTAATATCCTAAATGAATAATACAAATATAGGTGACAATTTAGATTTAGTGATTGTTAAAGGTAAGCCATAGGCTAACAAAAATTAGTTAATTTCAACAAACTCATAATCAAAATAATTTTATTTTTTTTAAATAAATATAATTTAATTTATAAAAAATGTGCATACCATCGATACATCTATCACACAGCGAAAAAGTTACACATAACCAACTAACCAATGTTTGTAGATCCCTTATAAAGTTAGAACGAATGTGCATATATTTTCTAGGAAAAAAATTGGCCCAATTATATTAAAATATATACTTTTTTTTCTTCTCCAATCTCTTCAAGAGGAGATTCCTTCTACATCATCTTTTCCAAGAAGATTCCAAAATATATAAAAGCCCCAATACAAAGCACATAACATAGCACAATGCTCTCCAACTGTGATCCAAATTGGAATATTAAATTACATATAAATTGTTTTACTATGCAGCAATACCGAACATTCCATCAAAAGCATAACTTCTAAAAAAAAACAAAAAAAGGACAGGAACAAAACTCTCCCAAATACTAGTGGACCCTTATTTTCTTTCTTGGTCCCTCCGCTCCATTGATCCATTGATGATAGTAAATATAGCCTTCACTTACTTCCAGTGCCAACTTAGATTGCTTATCAGCTTCCACATTGTAATCCTTGAAAATATGCTTGATCCATTGATGATAGTAAATATAGCCTTCACTTACTTCCAGTGCCAACTTAGATTGTTTATCAACTACCACATTGTAATCCCTGAAAATATGCTGATATTTTATAGACCTAAAAGAGCTTGTTAATTCTTTTATCCTACTTTTCCACCCTTCCAAAGCTGCAACCTTGAGGCTGCCTTTGTTCAATAGCCAATCTATAACAACTTTTGAATCTCCCATCACCTGGATACTAGAAATAGTTATCTTTTTTTCTAGCATGAAGGTTGCCCATGCGCTGAGAAGCTCAGCTTTGGTGTTTGTTCCATTACCACAATTGAATGTCCACTTATACTCTTCAGCTTCAGAGGTTTTTATGACCCCACCTGCTCCACACTTGATGCATTCCTTCTGAGTTGCCCCATCAAACCAGGCTAATGCATCGGCACTATTATGTGAAATCAAAAGATCCCCAGGAATATTAACTTTTTTATCTGTGGCTTTAAAACTAAGAAGTGCCTTCGTCTTGTAGATCACAGTCACAACAGAAGGACAAGAATCTTTAAAGAGTGCTTTATTTCTTTCATGCCAAATATTCCAACAAACATAAGCTGGAAATTGGGGGGATGTTGAAGTGTCCTCAATCCAAGTTTTTATGCCTTCTGCCAAATTAGTTCCAAACCAGCCACACTTAAGGTTAAACTCAAGAATCAAAGTATCCCAAATTTGTTCAGCAAAGGAGCAGGAAATAAGAAGATGTGTAATTGTTTCTGAATCCACCCTACAAAGTGGACACCTCCCAAGTCCTACCCAGCCCCTTCTTTGTAAAGATTCCCAAGTAAGAATTTTCCCCCTCATTGCTAGCCACGGGAATGTAAATTTTCAGACCCCAACCCAATTTTAGTCTCGCTGATTTTTCAACCAATGTTTAATGCCCAAACCCAGTTTTATATCAGCATATAAAAACTTAGCAGAAAATTAATTTCAAAACTGAAACATGAGGATTCTGAACTTCGTTTATAATGAAAAAATAAAATATTAGCGGCATATAAAACTCAGAAAATTAATGACACAGAGATTTTCAGTCTAACATCGACCCTGGAAAAACCCACAAGGAGAAAACCATGGAGAGAGGGAGATTTTTATTATTTAGGAGCTTCAGAGAAATTTTGTTACAACATGTTCATCTTCAGAAATTTAATGACAAACTTATCTCGATAACCATGCCAAGTCTTCACACAGAAAATGAGCCAAACTCCTCAAAACTCTTTCCAGAATTTTCTGCAATAAATTGCAGATCTGCTCCTCGATTTTTGTGCCTCCAAAATGTTGTATGGATGCCTCAAAATACGTGCCAACAGTAGAAGATAATTTCTGGGTGTATTAATGGTTGTACGACCTTCTAGAAAACCATGCCACACTTTCAAGAAAATGCACACAGCAACTCACCTCGATTTTTGTGCATAAAGACGTTGTATGGACTGTGTAAATCCGTACTGTACGGACTGTGTACAGTTTTTGTTCCCTCCTCGAAATTTGTGCCAAACCTGAATCGTACGGACTGTGAAAATACACACTCTACAACCAGTAATAAATGTTACTCTCCTTTCTTGATTTCTGTGCTCACACGAGACTGTATAGACGTTGGAATCTGTGTTGTATGGCCTCTTGTATATGCTGAACTCCTTGCCTCGAATTATGTGCTAGTAATCTACCTTGGAATGTGTGCCCTAGCTCTCGGAAATCGTTGCTCTCTTGATTCTCGAAAATTCTTTCTCTCTTTCTCTCTCAACAATGAACCAACAACCCAACAATGGGTGTGCCCTCCAACCCTAATCGACCTAATGAGGTAGGTGAGGAGTTTTATAATCCAATGGCTGAGATTAGATTAGATGAGTGGCTAAGATTAAATGTCTTTTCATTCACCCTCACTAAAGTCATAAAGTCACCTTTTAATTTTCATCTCACAAATTAAATGACTAGGGCCCACATTAGGCACTTTCTCACCCCTTAGGCACCTAGAGATTAGAAACACTTGCCTAGGTACTTTATTTGATTTAAAATTTAACACTCCCTCTTACCGAGGAAAGTGTTAATCACCACTCCAAGCTTGTCCATGAAAAATACAAACTTTCCTCTGCCCAATGCCTTGGTGAGTATGTCTGCAACCTGCTCCTCTGTAGATATGTACTGTAGCTCCACAACTCCTCTCTAAACATAGTCACGGATGAAGTGATAATGAATCTCGATATGCTTAGACCGGTCATGAAAAGATGGATTCTCCGAGAGTTTAATGCAACTTTGATTATCACACTAAATCACAGTAGGCCTCAACGGCACACCGAACAATCCCACCAGCATCTTGCGAAGCCAAAGAGCCTCACAAGTGGACTGACTAGTTGCCATATACTCAACCTCTGCAGAACTCAAAGACACTGACTTTTGCTTCCGATTGGACCAAGACACAACTGTTGAGCCCAATCCGAAACAACACCCTGAAGTACTCTTCATGTCACTGACACATCCTACCCAATCCGAATCTGTATAGCCAACCAAATTAACTCCATATCCTCTGTGAAAGTCCAAACCATAATCTACCGTACCACAAAGATACCTGAGCACATGTTTTGTTGCCACCCAGTGCACTCTCCCAGGCTCCACCATGAACTGACTGAGAGTGTTGACAACAAAACAAATATCTGGCCTGGTAAATTGACCAAATACATCAATGACCCGATCAACTGACGATACAAAGTGGAATCCACCAACTATGACTCAGAAGCATAAAGCTTCTTCCAGTTGGTAATCATGGGAGTGGTCATGGGCCTGCTATCCCCCATATGAAATCTTCTCAGAATGTCACACACATACTTCCCCTGTCCCATGAATATGTGTCCAGGCTCCTGCCAAACCTCCAATCCCAAAAAGTAATGCATCAGTCCAATATCAGTCATCTCGAACTCTGAAGCAAGGCTCTCCTTGCAGTTGTTGATGAGTCTCTTTACCCCTGTAATGAAAAGATCACCCACATATAAGAGAAGAATGAGAGGATCCTCTCCAACCACAATGAAGTATAGGTTGGGATATGTCTCACTCTTCTCAAAACCCAACTGCTACAAATAGACATTTATCCTTGAATACTAAGCTCTGGGATCTTGTTTCAGCCCATACAATGCCTTCTTCAGTCTACACACATGAGACTCTCTCCCATGCACCTCAAAGCCCAATGGTTGCTCAATGTACACCTCCTCCTCAATAAGACCATTCAAAAATGCGGTCTTCACATCCATCTGGTGGATCTTCCAACCCATCTCTGCTACAATGGAGATCACTGCCCTGATCGAAGTGTATCTAGAAATCGGCACAAAGGTCTCATCATAGTCGAATCCCTCAACCTGAGAAAAACCTCGAGCCACAAAGAGAGATTTGTACTTCTCAATGATGCCATCTACAACATGCTTGAGTTTATAGAGCCACCTGGAATTCACCATTGACTTCCCCTCAGGTCTAGGAACAACTTCCCAGACATCATTCTTCATGATGGAATTGTACTCTCCCATCATGGAATCTTTCCATACCTGTCTACCAGTGACCTCCTCAAAAGTGGAAGGCTCAGACTCCCAAATACTGCTCACCATCGCGATGTAGCTACAAAACCTCTCGGGAGGTTTACTCTCCATCACTGCCTGTCTGGGATTCCCCACTGAACCCTGTGCCTCCCTCAAAGTGTCCTGAAGCCACTTGGGATTCCTCCTCTCTGAAGTAGTGTCCAGTGGAGGGGACTCTCCTTGCTCAACCCCATATCCTGAAGACAATAATCCTATAGTAGACTTTGTAGTACTCGATCCTGTAACCTACGGACCAGTAGCCTGCGAACTTGAAACCTATGACCCTGTCACCTGTGAACCTATCATCCCCGAAACTGGTGGCCCCAAACTCTGTGTCACTGTAGTCTATTATGGACTCACCTGAATCTGTGGTGAAGACTTCTCACCCTTCTATGTCCCTCTAGACTTCCTAAAGGCTCTGTCCTCCTCAAATCTGACATCACTCCTCAATACAGTCTTCCTTAAGGAAGCAAGGTATACACGAAAATATTTTGAAGTCTCACTGTACCCAACAAAGATCCTTCTCTCTGTCGTGGGCTCCAACTTTGTCCTCTTCTCAGAAGGGACATATGAATATGTGATGCACCCCAAAATACAAAGGTGCCCCACCTCATGCTTCTTCCTAGAAAAAGCCTCCTCAGAAGTCATGCTCCCCACAGCATTGTGGGGACTCCTGTTTTGCAGATAAACTGTAGTGTAGCATGCCTCAACCCATAGAAATAGAGGCAACCCCTGATCATGTAGCATGGCTCTCGTAGTCCCAACAATGGCCCTGCTCTTCCTCTCTGCAACCCCATTTTGTTGCAGGTTGTAAGGAATAGTCAACTCCCTCCTGATGCCCTCTCCTGCACAGAAGTCCATGAACTCCTTGGAGGTATACTCACCCCCATTTTCCGATCTCAGGACTTTGATTTTCTTCCATGTCTAGTTCTCCACAAGAGCTTTGAACTCTTGAAACCGACTGAAGACTTGTCCTTTGGTCTTCATGAAGAAAATCCAAGACTTCCATGAGAAGTCATCAATGAATACAACATAGTATAGGGAACCAGTCAATGATGCCAAAGACATCGGGCCACATACATCTGAATGTATAAGATCAAGTATCCCTGCTGCTCTACTGTCACTGCTCAGAAAAGCAGTCTTGGTGTACTTTCCCAAATCACACCCCTTGCAAAACTCATGGTGCTCTGAACTGAAATCTGGAACTCCTGTCACCATCTCCCTCAGAACTCTCAAAGCCTCATGGTGCAAATGTGCCATCCTCCTATGCCATAGCTCACATAGGTTACTACTACTTGTAGTATGAATCAATTCTCTCACTAGATGGAACAAAAACTTGTACAAACTCTCATGTCTAGTACCAATCACTTTGGGGAAAGTGATGCTAGACCCTCTAGGGAAAAGAAGCACCTGCCCATCACGGAACAAGACCTCATATCCCTTCTCTTCAATAGTAGAAATTGACACTAAGTTCTTCTTCAAGCTCGGAACATATATAACCTCTGTCAAAGTCATGGGAGGCAAAGACTTCCTCTGAAATGAAACAGTCATGTTACCAACCACCTTGACCTCCTGATCATCTCCAAGCACTACCTCAACATTTCCCATCTCTATGATGTTTGTCAAGTGCTCATGAACCCATGTCATATGGCGAGAGACACCACTGTCAATATACCAAGTATCTGTATGAGTAGTCCTCATGGATAGACACACAATCAAGGAAAATTCCTTGTCAAACTTGGTGGAAAACTCTTCCACCTCTATTGAAGTTGGTGTTTGTTTCTTCTTCTTGTTCAGACACTGACCTGCATAGTGCCCAAACTTATGGCATGCAAAGCAGTTGAATTTTCTCATGTATTTCTTCCCTTCACCCTTGGGCTTGTTTCCTCCCTTTGGACCCTTTTTGAACTTCTTCTTGCTAGTGGTAGCAAGAGCCACATTCTCCTCCTCATGACCTGTAGATGAACTGCCATGTACATAACCTCTCTGGGTCTCCTCCTAAACAAAGTCATCCCAAAGACGTTCCCAATTGGGAAGCTTCTCCCTAGCAACAATGCCCTCCACAAAAACAACCCATTGTTTGGAAACTCCATTCAATGATGTTCTCACAAGTTCACTGTCAACTATGGCCTCCCCCACAACTCCAAGCTCATCCCTCACCAGTGTCAATCTAGTAAGGTATGTGACCACATTTTCAGCCTTGGTCATTTTTATGCTCTTTAGTTTTTCCCTCAAAACCATTTTTCGGTTCTCATTTGTACTCTGGTACAATTTAGTCAAAGACTCCCACATCTCATAAGCATTTGCCTTCCCCGTCAAGTGAGGAATTAAATGATCCTTCATGGCATCAAGAATAATCCTCTTAGCCTTGATACTCTTCTTGGTGTAAGCTGCAAGAAGAGTAGCATCAATAGGTACCACAACAAGATGAGTAGTGGTATTTTCCACAATGTCCCACAACTCGTTTTCTTGCAAAAGCAAGATAATCCTCTCCTTCCATGCACCAAAATTTGTTGCCCCATCAAGTCTGTCCTCAACTCTCAAACCTGTGGCCATTGACCCTATTCTGCTGAAAATAATAAATTCAAAATTCTTCCCTGTGAAGTGACTGATCTCCCAACTTTTCTGACTGCTGAAATTTCTGCTTCCTTTCAACTCAGCTCTAATACCATGTAAATTTTCAAACCCCAACCCAGTTTCAGTCTCGCTAATTTTTCAGCCAATGTTTAATGCCCAAACCTAGTTTTTTATCAGCATATAAAAACTTAGCAGAAAATTAATTTTAGAACTGAAACATGAGGATTTTGAACTTTGTTTATAATGCAGAAATAAAATATCAGCAACATATAAAACTCAGAAAATTAATGACACAAATATTTTCGGTCTAACATCGACCCTGGAAAACCCCACAAGGGGAAAACCAGTGAGAGATGGAGATTTTCATTATTTAAAAGCTTCAGAGAAATTATGTTACAACATGTTCATCTTCAGAAATTTAATGACAAACTTATCTCGATAACCATGTCAAGTCTTCACACAGAAAATGAGCCAAACTCCTCAAAACTCTTTCCATAATTTTCTGTAATAAATTGTAGGTTTGCTCCTTGATTTTTGTGCCTCCAAAATGTTGTACGAATGCCTTGAAATATGTGCCAACAACAACAGATAATTTTTGGGTGTATTAATGGTCATACGACCTTCTAGAAAACTGTGCCACACTTTCCAGAAAATGTACACAACAACTCACCTCGATTTCTATGCATAAAGAGGCTGTACAAACTTTGTAAATTTGTATTGTACGAACTGTGCACAGTTGTTGTTCCCTCCTCGAAGTTTGTGCCAAAACTGAACCATACGAATTGTGAAAATCCATACTGTACAGCCAATAATAAATGATTCTCTCCTTTCTTGATTTATGTGCTCACACTAGACTGTAGGGACCTTGGAATCTGTGTTGTACGGCCTCCTGTATATGTTGAACTCCTTGCCTCGAATTCTATGCTAGTAATCTACCTTGGAATGCGTGCCCTAGCTCTCAGAAATTGTTGCTCTCTTGCTGCTTGAAAATGCTCTCTCTCTTGCTCTCTCAACAATGAACCAACAACCCAACAATGGGTGTGCCCTCCAAACCTAATCGACATCATGAGGTAGGTGAGGAGTTTTCTAATTCAATGGTTGAGATTAGATTAGATGAGTGGCTGAGATTAAATGTCTCTTCATTCACCCTCATTAAAGTCATAAAGCCACCTTTTAATTTGCATCTCACAAATTAAATGACTAGGGCCCATATTAGGCACTTTCTCACCCCTTAGGCTCCTAGGGATGAGAAACACTTGCCTAGGTACTTTATTTAATTAAAAAATTATCAAGGAACAATTTAATCTTCAAAGGCACCTTCCACTTCCAGATAGATTTTTGCTAGGCTTCCACCTTGTTAATATTTTTTGATTCAATGATAGTCAAACATAAATTCTTAACTGTGGGACCGATGTATCCCCTCCCGCCCACCTTAAATTGTCTTCTTTTTCTATGATGATAGCACTCGAATAAATGAGAGCTGCTCTAAACAGTTTCCATTCCCTGTCTAGAATACCTGTGAGCCCCAAATCCCTGCTTCCAAACCAATCAAAAGAGGACGACTAGTCTACTCTGGGCGAACTAATCTGAGCAAGTGTATCGACATTTATGAGATGTAACACAATTAATAAATTTGGAAATAGAAAGGAAGAATTGCCCATACCTAGGATTCGGTCCTTTCCTAAGGCAATCTGGCTGCCATTCCCCGGAATCCAAAACAGACCATGAGTGATAAGATGAATCGCTTTTATCAGTCCACTCCAAATTCTGGACGCCCCAAGAATCATAAAAGAGGATGATCTGAGCCAATTTATTACTGAAGAGTTGTGAAGATACTTATCACAAATGACTCTATGCCAAATTCCTTGCCTTTTTAAGACTCTCCAAAGTGTATTAGCATCCAACGAGGTACTGAAATCAAAAATATTACGGATACCCCAGCCTCCAAAGGATTTGGGAAGAGCTAATTGGTCCCACCGACACAAATGGAGATTATTTAACTCATTTATTCTATTCCAAAGAAAATTATACATCAACGTTTTCAATTCCTTCAGAACAGAAGTAGGAACCACCACCAGTGACAACCAATAAATGGGTTGACTCTCCAAAACATCTTTTAATAGTGTGAATCTTCCACCTAAGGATAACCACATGTAACACCAATTACTTATCTTTTTTTCCACCTTTTTGATCAACTAGCTCCATTCCTCTTTACGTTGAAGACCCGCTTTAATAAAGAAACCTAGATACTTGAAGCCCTGATCCAGATTTGTAAAATTATAAGGGAAGAGTGACTGGTATGGAAGCAAATCCAAATCAGATAAACCCACTTGATGAAAAGTAGATTTAGAAGCATTAATAGAGAGTCCTGGGGATGAACAAAAGCTTTTAAGAATCTTATCGATTTTCCACCATTCATGTACATTTGCGTTATTCATAATGAATACATCATAAACAAAGAGAATATGTAAGATCTTTAAAGATCTTGAGACTTTTATACCAACCAATCTTCCATCATTTTGGCTATCTTTCAGCATCAGACTCAGAACTTCCATAACTAGGATAAATAAAAGTGGGGAAAGTGGACATCCTTGTCTAATACCACGTCCACTCTTAAAAAAATCAGTGGCCTCCCCATTAATCAACACTGCAAAAGTAGATGAAATCACACAACTTGTGATCCATTGTTTCATATTCTGTCCCAATCCTATATGGAGGAGGATCATTCTGAGCATGTCCCAATTAATACAATCATATTCTTTTTGTAAATCCAATTTTAAAACCAAGGATTTGGATTTTTTCTTTTTAATACTATGGATACATTCATGCACAATACCAATTGCATCTTGAATCTACCTTCCATGAAGGAATCCCAGTTGTTCCTCTGATAGGGACTTCGATAGAAAAGGTTTTATCCGGTCTTCTATAATCTTAGAGATAATTTTATAACTTAAGTTACACATCGAGATCGATCTAAAGTCTCCAAACTAGTTGGGTTTATTAACTTTAGGAATACGTGTAATGAAAGTAGAGTTTAATACTCCTGGTATAAAACCTTTTTGCTTAGACTCTTCAACCATATCCAAAAGATCATCCCCCACAATTTCGAAATGATGCTTAAATAACTCCACTGTCCAACCATCTGGACCCAGACTCTTGTCCATTTTAAATTTTTTTAAGACCTTCATCAATTCCTCTTTATCAACCGGCTTGTAAAGACCCTCTGCTTCAGTGCCCTCAATCATTTTGGGAAAGAAAGAATCCACCCTAACCTGCTCTGCAATCGGTGCTCCATGCTTCTCCTTATAAAAATCTTTAAAGTGATTCAATGCTGCTAATTTTATCTTCTCCTGTCCCCTGTGCACTAGATCTTCGTCATCATGAATTTCCCACAGATACTTAGTATTTCTTCTAAAACTCACAAACATGTGGAAAAATTTTGTATTTTGGTCACCACTCTTAATCCATATCACCCAACTGCGCTGACACCAAGTCTCCTTCAATTCCTTTAGTAAAGTATTTCTTTCCTTCTCTAGATCTTCTAGTGACATCTCCAACAAAGAAGAGCTTGATCCCTCCACCAAATTCTCGATTCTATATGTGATCTCCTGCTCCATATTAGTCAGTCGGGCCGATTTGTTTTTCTGGAGAATCTTTTGCCAACTTTTAGTAAAAAATTTCAAGTCTCTGAGTTTCTAGACCAAACTCTTTTGTTTTCGCTCCTCAATAATATATTTAGGATCTTTCCACACCTTTTGTAAAAGCAATGAGAAATCAGTCTCCCGAGACCAAAACGGATTGAACTTGAAGGGGAAGGCTTTATACACCAGTGGAAGATCTAATTGGAGTAGGATTGGTGCATGGTCGGAAATGAATGGGTATTCCACCCAAGCTCTGTAAATACCAATCGCCTCAATAAGGTCTTCCGACAGTAATGTTCTATCCAATATTTTGGCTACAAACCGAGTCCCCGATCGACCATTATGCCAGGTAGGCACTCTTCTCCCCGGGGCCACGTTGATCAACTTTTTTGTAAGAAAAAGATTATTGAAAAATAAATCCAAATTACCCAATAATACATTGCCTCCCCAGATTTCATCAGAAGATAAAGTCAAGTTAAGATCACCAACAAGGATAAGACTCTTAATGGTTAACAATCTAGAAGCAGTCAACTTCTCCCATAATGGCTTGTGTTATGAACATGGACTGTATACATTCAATAAGTTTAACTCTTTCCGGCTTTCTAAACAGAAACCTGACAATAGAATTCCACCACAAGTGAGATACGGTACCAAATTGAAAAAATTGGGGTCCCACGCAACCAGAAGTCCCCCAGAGGTACCAACTGAGTTAACTTCACAACAAAACTAGGTAGGTCTAAGGGACTGAAAAAAGGAACGAGCCTTTTCAGAATGTACAAGGGTTTCCTGAAAAAACACAATATTCGGACGAGTCTTATGAAGGACGCAATGAACTGAGGCATCATTAAAGGCACCGCCTGTCCCTCTAAGATTCAGTGAGAGAAGTATCATTACTTCTTTCGATCCAGGGCCTTCATAGCTCTAAGGGCCCCACCATCGGTGGAAGGAAGCGGAACAGGAGGGTCAATTGTAGTAAGAGATGACTTCTTACGTGCACTTCTTGTTTTGATCGAGGAAGTCTCAATACCCAATCCCCTTAACCAAGCATATTCTTTCCCCGATTTTTCAGAGGTATGCTTTGAAGAACTGGCCTCCCCACTCCCAGAATCTTCAGTGATGACAATCTTTCCCAAAAACACTAGTAACTTCACTGTTGAATCAATATCATTAATAAAAGGGATTAAGGACTCAAGGACAACAGACATAGTGGACTCCCCCTCTTCAGGCTCTCTATAGTCTAGAGGACAATTAGGGTTAATAGATAGTCTTGGAGAAGACTGTGAGGAGTTTAAGTCATTATTCTATGTCACCAATACAATGGAGGGATTGCATCCAATTACCTTATCTCATGAGGTATAGAGACTGACTGATGAAGTCTCGGGAATCTCAAGCTGAGAGTTAACAAGGCCAGTACACAAAGGGGTAGACTCATCCAAAGAACGGTCTGATAACCCAACAGCCTCCAAATCACTCGAAACAGACTGAGAAACCTTTGCAGTAACCTTCTTAAGCCAGAATGAATTATTTACAACCTCTCTTTCCCATAACGACAAGGAATTGTAAAAAACAAGGCACTAAGAAAGAAGCTTACCCGGAACAGAACTTTGAAAATCCTTGTGACTTCTTTCTTCACCAAACGAGTGAGCTGCTTCGAAACCAGTAAACTTCGTCTCCAAAGAACAATCTAGTTCGCTATAAAAATGTTGTGTATCATCCTGAGGTAGCTCCTCTATGGTTAAGCCTTTACAATCTCTTCTAAGGTGTGTTGTACTCCGACAGTAACTTCACCTAAAGGGGATCCCGAGGTAATCCAAGCTTTGACGAAAATGTAAACCCAACCATTAAAGGTCTAAAGATTACGATAAACCTTGGTGAATATCCATTTCTACTAATACCTTACACACTTTGTGAGCAGAAGCTCCAAGATTTACTCTATCCACCTTTAAGAATTTACCTAGTGCATTTCCAATCCCCAACAAAGCCCCCTCGTTCCAAAAAAATAGAGGGAGACCCGGTAACAAGACCCAAAGATGACAGAAGGAGAAATAATCTGTATCAGGATTAAATGCAACCCTCCACTTCTTAAGCATAAGATTTTTAGTGCCATTTACCCACATCCATTCTAACAAAAGTGAAACATCCTCCGGGAATTTGCACAGAAAACCGAACCATCCTTTTGTTAAGAAGAAGACGTCTGGGACATAATTGATTACAGGTGTCCAGGTCTGCTCTATCTAGAAAAAAAATTTCTCAACATTCAAATCGTTGTATGTGAATCTTCCCACCAACCCACTCTGCCCACCAACCCACAAAATGCCAACTGACATGTGTCCTCCAGGCCAATATCAGAGCCGAGGACCATTCTTTTTATCGATTTTTTTGCCACCCACTGCCTTCGGCCTGTTTGAGAATATTTCTCTCTCTTGGACTTAAGGCTCGAGGTAATAAAGGTCGAGCTTCCTTCCCCTTTATGAGATTTTCACCCCGACACTTGAAAGGTATCCCCTCTCCCAGTAGCAACACCAGACCCTCTTAAAGAATCACCTCCTGACTGTATGAATGTATCCAATGTAGGAGCAAGTCCTTGGCTAAAACTGCTATCAGGTTTCAGTTCGGAAGGCTTCGAAGTGCTAACAAGTCTAACTGGAAGCGTACTAAGTGAAATCCCTCCAAATGAGTCTGGAGTAATACTAGTCGCCTGCCAGAATGTGTCATCTGACTCATTTAATAATGCATTAACTTCTTTATTTAACACCTCCATTCGACTGAGTGCCATATGGACTCCACTAACAAAGCAAAATAAACAATATGACCGCGATCAACGGAGGAGAGTGACCCCAGATTCCAAGGAAGAATGGGAGTAAATGTTAAGACTCTACGGGGGCTAATCAGTTATCCACCTGTAATCCAAGTACCTGAGACTTCTGCACTAAAAATAATAAGACAAGACTATAGGAACAGTTACCCAAAAGGGTGACTCAGCCACTGGAGAAGAGGATGACCCAGAGTTAACACATAACAGTTACAAGTCAATGACCGCTAACACCAAAAACTTCGCCAAATAAGAGGTTACAGAGTTAAAGCACTCAAAACAACTTCCTAAATGGTCGCTACTCATGGACAAAGGAGAAAAAAACTACCAAAAAGAGGAAAAATGGAAGCTAACACAGTGCAAATCGATAACCCCACTCCAGAAACTAGGCTATCCAATTTCTAAATCCGAAAATCCGCCATGTTAGTCAAAACAAAACAGTAATAAATTGCTATTTCGAGAATCCCACCAAAAGCCAAATTCAAAACCCATCGGCTCCCTTTCGCTCCACGAATGTGCATATATAAGAAAGCAAAAAGTTGCACATATCCTAACTTTTATGATTACAATTCTTTATGCAAACAATCTACATTACATTAACATCCGGTGTGTACTTAGCAACAAAATTTATCAACTTCATTGTATTATTCTTTATGAATATAAAGCAAATCCAATTATATTGTAAAATTTTAATGATTTATTAAAGAAAATGAAAATATTCCTATGTGTAGTTTTGTTTGTATAGTTTTATTTAAATGTGTACTTTTGTTTTTTATAGTTTTATTTTGTAGGAAATATTTGAATAATAATGTTTCTTTACATCATCATAGATAATTGCTACTTAATGTTATGGGTTATTTAATTTGTAGCAAACTTTCATTTAGTGGTTAGAATTTGGTAATACATAAAGTTAGAGTTCTCATTGAAATTTTAACAATTTGGGTCTATTCTGAATGGGAAAACCCCTATGAGCATTGTTTTGGCATACATGGATCTTGAATCACAGTAAAAAACTGCTCATCTTTGAATATTTTGGCGAACTCTTGTCATATTTGTGGCCATAAAAAGGATTCATTTGTTGCAAGATTAACTTACTTCGTTAATGTTATATACACTAAGATATATCATTGTTGTTGAATCCAATCACTGTAGCATATACAATGTGAATAACTATGTTGTTTGTTGAGTGCTTATTGATTACAATAAAAAATGGGTGAAGAATTGCTGACCATATTTGATAGTAAACTATCAAATTCCTGCACAACATAGTCAATACAATATCAGACCAAATTAGAGCCGACTCTTTCCTTACTGTGACGTTTGACAAGCGAATCCACTATGAAGTGTTGAATTTGTTGTCCAAGACAAAATTATGATAGCCATCTCCCTCTTTCAATGAGTACACCATGACAACGACATATATTTTCCATTACCACTGCCCCCAGGTATATATCTCACCTCATCTTCCATCACCGTCGCCCCTGGGTATATATCCCAAATTATATATACATATATATCCCACCCCCTCCACCATCACCGCCACCCTCAAGTTTATATCTCGGGTATATACTCAAGGGAGGTTGGGTGATGGGGGAGGTAGCGATTGTGAGCAATGAAAGTAGTAGGTGGTGGAGTGTGTTGGTAGAAGGACCATGGTATGGACCATACATCCATGTCATCTCTCAATATGTTGTTATGAAGATGTATTTGTTCATAGAAGGAGATTTCTCTAAGAATTTAGTCTCATAAGACAAATTTGAACTCTACATGGTGGATAACACTTGCCACATTTACAGGTGCATAGACCCATGCATAATCATAAGAAGTGATCCTGAGTCCAAGGTCTAAAATTTTCAAGAATTTGATAGTGAACATCATAACTTTAATGATTTTCTTTTTGAATGAATAAGCTATTTAGATACTCACAAAATTCCCAAGAGAGAGAGAAATAAGCACACAACTACTGAGCATTTAATGATCTGTATGTTGGGGTTTACACCGTCATATTCAAAGTTATTTAGATCCCACAATATAAACATTGACATACTGAACATTAAATCTTCTATAGCCAAATGTTTATTGCTCCCCTCCCAAAAAAAAAACATCATAAATTTTAAAAACTTTATATTAAATGCAATGTAAACTTTATACTTTACTAATAAAAACGTAAAAACTAAAATGTTTGAATTTACTAATACATTCAATTCTAAATAAAGTACCTACGAACTAAAAAAAGATGTATAGCTATACACTTAGTTTAAGAGTAACTATCGCACTATATAAAATTAATTGCAATGTAATATTATTTTATCTGTATTGCCTAAATTTGCTAATTAACGTGTTGAATAGTGAAATAATGTGATAATTATGATCATCAATTATAAACAATAATAAAGACTTACTTAAACCCATAAATATCAAAGTTCAACGTGTTATTCTCTACATCACACAACCACAAGTAATTCGTAATATATATATATATATATATTTTTATTGATAATAACAATTAATTGGCTCTTCCTTCCTCAAAGATATTTGCCACCTATTGAAAACACTACACAAAGGAAAAAACAACAACGAGCCATCAAATATATTGCAAAGAATCGAATAGTGAGAAAATAAAAAGAGGACAATCAATCATAAAACAAAAGAAACAAATTCTTTCTTTAATTGTGAAAGAGACCCATGTTGCAAAAGCGAAAAAGACGTGTAAAAAGAGGAACTCACTGTTCATTATATCATTCTATAGTTTTGGTATCCTCGCTATTGCCTTTATGGGTTACTCATAACCCAAAAGGTTTCAAAGTTAAAAAATGACTACCACAATATTTTTTATAAACTTCGTGGAAAGCTAAAGTATTGTTAGTTATAATGTTAATTATACTGAGTAAAACTTGAATTTGTTGAGGACTATAATAGTTATAATGTTAATTATATCGATTTAAATTTGTTTTTGTTTAGCATTTAGGATTAGAAAGGCCAGATCAATGATTTATGCATGTATATAGATGAAAGCTAAATTACAGTAAAAACCATAATGAACACTTTAAAACAACCACGTTGGAGGTTATTGATGTATCTTCTTACTCTCGCCAAGGCCAGGAAGAGGGAGAAACCAAATCTACATAACTATAAGTTAAAGAAGCACTGGGTTAATTCATATGTAGGGTGATTTATATAAGTGGCAACCACCTGGTTAATTCATATGCAAAGTGATTTATATACATAGTGACCGGATCACTATCACAACATAGCTTCGTCACCTCAACAGTACTACATTTATATTTAAGATATTTGTTTGTTTTTTCATAACAATGAATATGAATATAAATCCAATTAAATAGAAAATAATCTAACAATCTATTGATTTAAAATTATGTATTTAGAAAATTAATTTTCAAATATGACAAATTGTAAATTATATATTTAGAACATTTGATTTAAAATTATGTATTTCGAAAATTAATTTTCAAATATGACAAATTGTAAATTATATATTTAGAAAATTAATTTTCAAATATGACAAATTGTAAATTTATATTTAGAAAATTATGCAGGTGTCAATATTATTTAAAATTATATATTTAAAAAAATATTTTTCAAATATAAAAAATTTAAAATTATATATTTGTCATTATGATTTAAAATTGTATATTTAGAACATTAATTTTCAAATATAATAAATTGAAAAAATAAAAGTTGGTACACATTCTCATTATGATTATGTATTTGTCATTATGATTTAAAATTATATATTTAGAATATTAATTTTCAAATATAACAAATTTTCAAAATAAAATTAGATACACCTCCATTATGGTTATGTATTTGTCATTATGATTTAAAATTATATATTTAAAACATTAATTTTTAAATATAATAAATTGTCAAAACAAAACTAGATACACATCCCATAATTTAATATAGAAAAATTAGATACACATCCCATAGTTACATTCTATTATGATTTAAAATTAAGTATTTACCATTTAATTAAAATTATATATTTATAATTTAAAATTAAGTATTTACCATTTAATTTAAAATTATATATTTATAAAATTAGTGTTCATCAAAATAAAATTAAAATTAGGTACTCATCTATTAAAGTGGTGGGATAGATAAAAAATTACAAAATTACACAACAAAGTAAAGTAGTTGGGTCAATAAAAAAAATTACAAACAAAATTAATTTAAGAAATTAAAATATTTGATAAAATGTTTTTATTTTTCTAAAAAATAAATTTAATATCATTATTCACATAATTTTGAAAATAGTTTGAAAACATTGGCACAAAACTCTGGAAATAGTTTGAAAAAATAGGTTAACTAATGAGAAAGCTATAGTTTGAAAAAATGGACTAAGTCATGTGAAAGGTATAATTCTTCTAGATACAAAGAAGAATAAATACTTTACCTTAAGAATTAAATCTAAATTAAACTTAATCATCCATTAAGTTTAATTTTAATTATGATTTAAAATTATATATTTAGAACATTAATTATCAAATATAACAAATTGTCAAAATAAAATTAGGTACACCTATGATTATGTATTTGTCATTATGATTTAAAATTATATATTTAGAACATTAATTTTCAAATATAACAAATTGTCAAAACAAAACTGGATACACATCCCACAATCCAACATAGAAAAATTAGGTACAAATCCCATAATCCCAAATGACAATCTATTTTGATTTAAAATTAAATATTACCATTTAATTCGCACAAAACTCTAGAAATAGTTTGAAAAAATGGGCTAACTAATGAGAAAACTATAGTTTGAAAAGATGGACTAACTCATGTGAAAGGTACAGTCATTTGTGGGCCAGGCACTAATAAACAATTTACCTTAAGAATTAAATAGGTTGTCAGTAAGTAAATTAAACTTAATCATCTATTAAATTTAATTTTAATTATGATTTAAAATTATATATTTAGAATATTAATTTTCAAATATAACTAATTGTCAAAATAAAATAAAATTAGGTACATTCTCATTATCTCACATAATAAAATTAGATACACCTCCCATAATCCCAAATGACAATCTATTATGATTTAATTCCCATTTAATTTAAAATTATATATGTATAAAATTAATTTTCATCAAAATAAAATTAGTTACACATCTATTAAAGTGGCGGAATAGATCAAAATTTACAAAATTACACATCAAAGTAAAGTAATGGGATTAAACAAAAATTAAAAAAAAAATTAAAAAAAAAATTTAAAAAAATTTAAAAATTTGAAATATTTGATAAAATGTTTTTATTTTTCTAAAAAATAAATTTAATATAATTATTCATATAACTTTGAAAATAGTTTGAAAACTCTGGAAATAGTTTGAAACAATGGATTAATTAATGAGAAAGTTATAGTTTGAAAAAATGGACCAACTCATGTGAAAGGTATAGTCTTTGGGAAGCCACGGACTAATAAACATTTTATCTTGGGAATTAAATAGGTTGCACGTAAGTAAATTAAACTACTAAAGCTATTAGGGATGCTTCTAATGAGTCCTTACAAAACCCCAATTAAAGGGAAAAAATACACTTTATCAATAAAAGGCAAGAGAAACTTTCACAACTATATAAGCTCAATCCTAAGAAGTTTTGGAACGAAATTTGAAACCGCAATACTATATAAAATAATAGGATTCCCTTAAGGGACTGAAATTCCTACCTTAAAAGTATTTACGAGTTCCCTAATGCCATGGACACCATTCCTATTGTCCCTACAAAGGAAGAAGTTTTTTCTTTAGATGACATAGAGTTCGGGTTAAGCGGATTGCAAATGGGAAAGCTAAGGACATTGAAGGATACCAAGATGCTTCCCTAAACCCCGGAAGCAAAGCCTCATTGTTCATATTTTTAAAAATGGGGATAGAAACAATCTCTCTAATTATATGACCATTATGATTAGCCCGATTTTAGCCAAGCTTTATGGAATTATTTTGGAAAAGAATATTAGCCTTTGGATAGAAAGTCACGATAAAAGAGCTAAAGGCCAGGTCGGGTCTAGGAGATACCATTCCACTGTGGACCATCTTGTTACCTTTAGGATCATTGCAGAGGAGTTCCGCAATACTAAAACCAATCTTTTTTGTTGTTTTGTTGACTTTATAAAAGGTTTTGACATGGTTCCTAGGATAAACCTTTGGAATAGGTTGGAAGAGATTAAAGTGCCTCTCGAGTTGAGGGCTACTGCAATAAGGATGTATGATAATGTTATTTCTAAGTTTAAAAACACCGAGGGCTGGTCAAAAGAGATTAACTGCAATATCAAAGTCAAACAAGGTTGTCCCTTGACCCCTACCCTTTTTGGCATATACTTTGACGAGTTAGAAGATTGCTTAGAAAAAACATGTTGTGTCGGCTCTACTCTCACGGGTATAGTCATCAATCTTCTTCTTTATGCCGATGATATCGTTCTTATGGCAAGGAGTCCCCATGATCTTGAAAACCAACTAAGAATCCTCAATGATTTTTTTCTCCAATATGGGTATAACTGTTATTATTGATAAGACTAAGGTCATGATTATTAAATCCAATAAGATCATTTATGATACCTTCTTATATGACAACAAAAACTTGGAGGAAGTGACTTCATACAAATATCTTGGAATTGGTATTCACCACAAGCTCAATTGGAATTATAGCATTGAGAAAAAAATTATTGGGGGATGGAAAAGTTATCATGGGCTTGAAAACAATTGTAAATCAACTGATCTTTGTAGTTGGGATAAGAAGAAACTCCTCTTTGAGACTCTTGTTACACCTGTTATTCTTTATGGATGTGAAGGTTGTAGTATCTCTCGTGAATCCTGAAGAAAGATAGAGCAAATGCAAAAGAATTTTATAACCTATAATCTCAAAATTAAAGGAAATACATCCTATCCCATCCTCCTCTTAGAAACAAGCCTCTTCCCCATTGAGAGCATGGCTATGACTAAATACCTAATGTATAAGAGCAAGTTAAACAACATGGAAAACAAGAGGCTTCCTAAAATTGCTTCAAAATTGAGTCATAACCACCATTGACTCAAGCGACGATGGCATAAAGATGGGGAATCATGAAAGACACCATTTTGCAGAATAAAGATATTATTAAAAAAAAAGTCAAATCAAAATTTAAGGAGAAAATGTGGTGTGATAAAGAGTTAGAAGAAAAAAGAAAATTAAGGTATTATAAGGATGTAATCAACCATAATCTAGAAGATAGAAAATTATCTATTTGTTTTTCCAAGTGTAAAGAAAAAAATAAACATTGTTAAGATAAAAACAAATTCTCACTAGCTCCACAGTGAAATTGGGCTTGGTCAATTCCTAAAAAGCCATGGGATGAAAGAGTGTGTCACATTTGTGACACTAAGTAAGTTGAAGATGAAAATGACTTTCTCTTAGATTGTCCAGCCTATACCCAAATTATATATCATTTTCAAAATATTTGTCACACTACCAACATTCCTAATCTCTTAACTCAACAAAAGTATGGTAATCTTGAAAAATTTATCTTAATGTTTTTCTACCACATAAACAAAATTCTAAAGAATCACAAGTAATCACTTACTCTATTAAGATCTTGGTCTTAGTGGACTTAATCATCATCATTATCAAAAAAAAATTTAAATACCTTCTTACAACAATACATATATGATAGATACACATGTTGTTTTCATTATCCAAATAAATATATGGATGCACATTTATTGTGCAAATAAATATCTAGTGTACCACGTTGCTTCTTAAACAAGTAATCAATTATATTAATATTTAATTGAACTTGAGATTGATATTAAACAAGTAATCAATTATATTAATATTTAATTGAATTTGAGATGGACATTACAGAGTTATATCTTTATTGAAATTTGGAAGTGGAGAAGGGAATATATTTCTCCTTTTTTGTACAATAAATTGACTAAAGATTCAGATGTTTACTCTCACCAACCCAACAGATGTACCTTCGCCTTCGTTTGACAGCTGGCCTGAGGCGACATCCAAACATTCTTTTCACGATGGGCCTGTACTGTAG
Organism: Picea engelmannii; assembly: GCA_009831015.1. Lineage (NCBI taxonomy): Eukaryota > Viridiplantae > Streptophyta > Pinopsida > Pinales > Pinaceae > Picea > Picea engelmannii. The sequence goes on from ML812305.1 coordinate 184,349, forward strand.
CCTTCGGATATTTATCACAAATGGCCGGCTCTAGTTTCTCTTACGGGGATCGAACCCTATTTAAATTTAATAAATCCATTGGTTTTTGATAGATCAAACACTCTAAAATAGTCGAGACCGTCATGGCAGAAGGAAGCATCGCCAAGGGATGGAGATTAGTGCAGGGGAGCCACCAGTGGCAGGGACTGACAGACCCTCTCGACTCTGATCTCCGTAAAAGCATTCTCATCTACGGAGACCATTGTCAGGCAACCTACGATACATTTATCAGCGACCGCCTCTCCAAATACGCAGGCAGCTCCAGATATGGCGGCCCTCATTTCTTCGAGGACCTCGGCTTAACAAAGCGGCCGACAGAGTGGGGATACAGCCTCTCTAAATTCATCTACGCCACCTCCACCATCAAAGTGCCGGAAGCCTTTATTACGACATCCCTCTCCCGCGAGGGAGGGAGTCGCGAGTCCAACTGGATGGGCTACGTCGCCCACGTTACCGACACCGGGAAAACCCAATACGGGCGGCGCGACATCACGGTAGCATGGAGAGGAACCCTCCAGAGTCTCGAGTGGGTTAACGACTTCGACCCTGGCCAGGCCTCGCTCTCCACTCTCCTCCCCGACCAAACCGGACTCGACCGAGAGACCGACAAGGTGCTCAGAAACGATGCGAGAGTGCAAAGGGGCTGGTTCGATATATACACCTCGGAGGACTCCCGCTCGCCCTTCAACAAAAGCAGCGCCAGAGAACAAGTTCTGCGAGAGGTGAAGCGGCTCCTGGAAAAATACAAGGACGAGGAGGAAATCAGCATCACCACCACGGGCCACAGCCTAGGCGCCACCCTTGCCACGCTCTGCGCCTTCGACATCGTCATAAACGGCCTCAATAAACCCTCTGGCAGAGCCATACCGATTCCCGTGACCGCCATAGTCTTTGCCAGCCCCCGGGTGGGCAACGATGCGTTCAAGAAAGTGGTCGACAAGCTCCCCGACCTCAGAGTCCTGCGTGTCACTAATAACCCCGACCTCGTCCCGCTGCATCCGTTCCTGGGCTACGTAGAAGTCGGTGTCGAGCTACGAGTCGATACCGTGAAGTCACCGTACCCGAAGAATCCAGGGGACGCCTCCCGCTGGCACAACCTGGAAGCGTATCTGCACGCTGTGGCCGGCACGCAAGGTAAAAATGGAGAGTTTAAGCTGGAGGTGGATCGAGATATTGCCCTTGTTAATAAGTCCACAGATTGGTTGAAGGACGAGTATTTGGTTCCTGTTTCTTGGTGGGTCGAGAAGAATAAGGGGATGGTGCAGGGAAACGACGGGCACTGGTTCATGGCCAAACCTCCGGACGAAGATCTTGCAGATTAATTGTACATTTGCTGCATGCAGCTTAGCATTTGTATATTTAGCGGTGTTTAGCTTCTGTTGTGTGATGTATCGCCTATATTGCCACCTGTATCGATCCGACTACATAAATAAAACATTGAGATCCAATACTGGACTGTCTCAGCATAATCTTACTCGCATATATTGTATTTTGCTTCATCTCTGGTTTTTCGTTAGTACAGCACATACGCTGATCTCATCTGATCTGATCCAGTGAATCGTGATCTACTTTGTCGTTTATTATTAACGTTTTCTTGATTTATCATCATTAGAAAGCTATTGTTCACATTTCGGATTTATCATCATTAGAAAGCTATTGTTCACATTTCGGATTTATCATCATCTACAAGGAGAAAATTACAAAGAAATACATGTTTACCGAACTTTATAAATACTAGCACAACGGAAAGGTGGCTGGTGAACCCGGAAAGGCCGCTGGCTGTTAAACTTCGACTGGTGATGCCAGATATCTTATTATTTTTTAATCAGGTAAATGTGGCAATAAGTTAGTGAACATGGTAATTTTTAAACACGATTAGGTAAATGTAAAAAAGTAAACATATAAACGGAAGTCTTTATAACAGCTCGGAAGTTAATGGATGAAATCAGAGCCATTCATTTATTGTGACAACTAAGAATATTCTAGGCATATTTAATCTCGTCCATAAAAAACGTATTAAGAACTAAAAACCTATTAAATGGAAAGGCGTAAATATAAATATAATTAAACAGATTTATCAGTAATTTAATTTGAGAATCTATTTCCACATTTAGTCATAATCTAATTGAGAATTTGTTTCTACAGTTAATTTGAGACTTTGTTTCTACAATTAATTTGAGAATCTGTTTCCACATTTAATTATAATTTAATTGAGAATTTGTTTCCATAATCATAATAGTAGTTAAAATTTACTGGAAAAAGTTAGGTGAGAGTTTATGAAACTTCCATTGGAATTTTCACTTATCATAAGGAACAATTAAAATTTTAATGGTCATGGGTGGAGTGTCCACTCTAAAAGTGAGGTTTCATAAACTCTCACATATTTTTTTCTTTTTAAAAATTAAAACTAGAATAATTTGAAAATATAAATAAATTAGAGATACTATCTCAAACTCTTACTATGTGGAAAAGTGTACATCTTCCACTATCACTCCAAAGTCACTATCATTCCATAAGACAACTACTAGACAAACTACCCACAATTACCCTAGTCTCTCACATTAAACTAAGAAAATGAGATTCTAACCTAGAGGGTGTCCCTAAATGATCAACCTAACCAAAGTGTTGTAGTGTGAGTGACCTTTTGTCTCACATTAAACTAAGAAAATGGGATCTTAGCCTAAAGAGTGTCCCTAAACGACTAACTTAACCAAAGTGTTGTAGTGTAAGAGATTAATTTTTGTCGTAGTCTAAACATTCTATGGAATGACTTTTTTTCGACTCCAGGGACATTTGCCAAAATCTGGAGAGAAATTGTTAGATTAAGAAATTGTTAGATTTGTAGATTTGAGTGATATTTCTGTATAATACGAGTGCCCCAAGGGTTTTTCAACATGCTGAATCCATTTCGCCAAATTCCAACAAAAAAAAACCATTTCATAAAATAATTAGACAATGCCTTAAATTTCTTAAATTTTCCTTTGGTTGATGACAATGTGATTAATCTAATCAATAAATTTCCCAAAAAATGTGAAAAAGGTATGCAAAGTGTTTATTAAATCAATCACAAATCACCAAATAGAAATTGAGGGTAATCCAAAATATGTTCTTGTCAATAGAATTAAGGATATTTTCAACTATTTCAATCATGTGTAGTTGTCAATTTGTGAAAGAAAGAGTGGATTTTAAATATGTTCCCAAATATTATGCCATAAAAAAATACCACATTACTTTAGATATTATATGTGACCAGAATAAGTTGGAAAGATGCTAATAAATCTGTACTAATAAATCTATACTCATATTAACAATGCAAATATAACATGATTGCAAATACAAAATTGATTCCTTGATGAAATTATGACCTGGAAATGAAGTGATGGCATTTAAAACATGTATAATTGTTGTGTTTGGTAAATTTATTTCATTTAGATTACAACCATATAACCACAAAAGAGTGGTGTGATGATTCAAGAAACATGAAATGAGAAAGTATTTAAGAATTGTAAAGTAAATTCCAAACCACAAATTGTTGTATCTCATTTGTATTTTTGCTCATAAACTATGGAATGCTAGTTTTTACTGCATTACTGTTAAAGCTTTATTGGAGATTGAATTTAAAGTTTGACTAAGTGTTTGACGTAAGTTACAATAAATTTAACATGGTATCAGAGCTTGGGTTCTTAGAGGTTTAGTGGAAATATTTTGGCACTTGGATAGCAGTCATTTCCAGGGGTTTTTGCTTGGAAGAAACAAGGGAAAAAGGGTCTTTGTCAATTTGACAAGGACTTCCAGTCTCATGTATGGGGATAGATTAGAGGGGATCTCCAACTACCTGTAGTGGAAGGTAAGGATTGTAGTTGTTCTAAGGGAGAACAAGTTGTGGGCATTTGTGAGTACCACAATGGAAGTGCCTTTGTTAGATCCCATTTCCCTAGACCTCCATGAGGTGAAGGAAGCAAGGGCACAGAGTATAATCCTGGATGGAGTGAAAGACCACCTGATCCCACATTTCGCTGAGAAGATGACAACCAAGGAGATGTGTGATGCATTGATAAACTTGTACAAGAACATGAAGATGGCCCTAAGCGACAAACTCCACAACACTAGGATGACCAAGGGAGAGAGTGTGGCATCCTATCTCACCGGGTTAGACATGTGAATATGATGAGTTGAAATTTGTAGGGGATATTATTCCAGACTCGAAGTTGGTGCACATAGCTTTGAAAGGCTTCACCAAAGAGTGGGATGTTTTTGTGAAGTGTGTGAGGGGGAGAGAGAAGCTCCCATATTGGAGCAGAGTATGGGATGAATTTACTCAAGAGGAGATCCAAGAGGGTTCTCAAAGTAGGGATCAAGAGAAGGAATAGGGTGGTGCAGACAAGGAGGATGTTGCTCTTGTGGGAAAAATCAAAGACAAGAAGAAGGACATGGACAAAGTAAAATTATTTGCATGTCATAAGACTAAACACTACATTAGTCAATGTCTGAACATGAAGAAGAGAGAAGGATCCAAAGGTATCAACATCAACTGAGGCTACTGAGTTCACTAATAATTTCGAGAAGGAATTTTCTCTAATGAATTGTCTTTCATACAATGGTTGTCTAGTGTATGAGGACATTGAAGCATGGTTTGCAGACAATGGTGCATCTTGGGATATAATGGGAATGAGGTCCATGTTCCTTAGTTTTTCAGAGATAGACTCATACTATTATGTGGCTTGTGGGTATAGAACCAGACATGCAGTGAAAGGGGTTGAATGCGTGAGATTCCAGCCAAAGTCGAGAGTTTTTCTAGAGTTGGTCGAGGTGTTGTTTGTTCCAGAGATGCCAGTAAATTTTCTCTCAGTGTTAGCTTTGGAGGATGGGGGATGTGGAGTTGTGTTCTTTCATGGAATGGTGTTTCTATATCTAGATGGAGCTACTCCAGACACAACAATAGTTCTTGGTGTTAGATATGAGAGGTTATATAAGTCGTTGGGACAACATGTGGTTGGATCCAATGGATTCTTGGATTTAGAATATATGTCAGTGTTAGAGAGTGAGCAGGTTGCTCCGAAGAGTGAGTTGATACTGAGGATTTAGAATTCTTCCAGTATTCTCATAGGACTTAACTGGTATGAGATGACACAGTTAGATTCTCAGGAGAGTGAGGAGACTCCTAGGAGTATGTCTTGTATGGACAGGTCTCCAGATCAGAGTTCAACGCAGGTAGCAGTAGGGGATTCCAGTTCAGAGGGAGCAGAGACTTCTAGTTCAAAGGGAGAAACTACAACAACATATGAGATAATGGGGTTGGAGATAGATTCTGGTGGAGGTTCCAAAAGTACCTCCCTCGCTAAGAGGGAGTGTTAGTTTTTGTATCTCAGAGGTACTTCTACATTGGCAGTGCCCAACATGCAGAAGTGACCGAACAAAAGTCTCTCTCTAGTGACTTGACTTTATAAAGTGATTTTATGAAGTTAATTGGGGTCTTTTATTATTCAATGAGTAAAAGTGACTTTATAAAGTTTGGGTCACTTAAGTGATTTACGTGAACTCAGTGAAAGATCAAGTCACATCTGTTGATCTTGTGGATCAAGATTAAATCTCAACCATTGAGATCTAGGGTTAGAGAAGTTAATCATTAATGAGTGAATACAAACAACATTTGAGAGATAAGGGGTGTACTTTTCAATTAGAGATTTAGATGGAAAGTGAAGAGATACATTTTCTGAAAGAGATTGAGCTGAAAGGAAGAAGAGAAGGAGCAACAAGAGGATTGGCGCAAATCCTAAGGAGATTTGGAGGCACACATCCCAAGGCTAGCAGATACATTTAGTGAACAATACCATACAAATTTAAGAGCATGATGTACAAGTTTTATTGTTGGCCACACAACATGCATACAGACATAGAAACTGAGGTTGTTTATGCACAAATTTTGAGGTGTCTTTATGGATGAGTGAATTTGTATAGGTCTGCACTATTAGTACAGATCTCAGGCGCATAAACCAAGGTGATTGTTGTTGTACATACTATATAGTGCATACCACTGTACAAAAATCTGAGCATAGATTTCAAGAAAGGTTATGGGATCAAAAGAAGAATGCCTTGAGAATATTTCCCTATAGAATATCTCCTAGCCAAAGATTCACCTTGTGGAGTTCAAAAATAAGTTTAGAGTTGATTATCAAATTATCCAATTCTTATCGAATTGAATCTTATGAAATTCTTATGATTCTATGAATCACCCAAACTCCTTCAAAACTCTCTCTTTTTATGTTTTTTTTTTTAATAATTTACCATTATTCTTTTTCGATTTTTAAAATGTTTTTCATAGTTTTTTTTTTAAATTCATCTCTTTTAACTCAAAAAATTTCTTTACATTTTTAAATTTTTTAACTTAATTTTTTTTTTGATAAATTCTTTTTATAATTTATTTCGGTGGTTATATATTTAAAAAAAAATGAATTGTTTTTTTATTTAATGGAGAGTGCTGATAGGTGGGAATAATTCTTAAGATCTTTTTTATTTTATTTTTAATTTCTCTTCTTTTGTTTAAATTGTTTGTTTTTTTTTTTTTTTTTAAACGATGGAGCCCCTCTCTATATAAAATTAATGTGTTTGGAATGATAAATTAGTTTTGATGATTTTGTTTACAACGATGTTAGTTTTTTAGGTTGTTGTTTAAAATATGTTTCAATTTTAAGTCTGCAAAAAAATGTGTTACTAGTAAATCCGCTTTTTTGATTCAAGAATTAATTTTATAATTTTGGTTTTAATGGTATCAATTTTTAAGGTAGATGTTTAAAAAATGTTACAATTTTAAGCCTGAAATAAGTAAATAAATAAAATTGTTACTTGTAGCACCACTTCTCACTTTGTGAGATAATTTGAAAATAAAATATTATCCCTCAAACTCTTACTACATGGAAAAATGTACACCATAAACATAAGAATCTAAAGAAAACTACTAAGCAAGCCACCCACTATCACCTCAATAGTCTTGTCTTTCACATTAAACTAAGGAAATGGGGTCCTATCCTAAAAGGTGTCCCTAAAGAATCAACCTAACAAAAACATTATAGCATGGAAGAATAAATTTTAGCTTGGTTGATGACTATGTGATTAATCCAATCACTAAATTTTCCTTATATGAGAGAAGTGTGAAAAATGTATGCAAATTGTTTATTAGATCAACTATCAAATAACTAGAAATTGAATGTAATTCAGAATCACCACATTAATATAATCAAAGTTATTTCCAGTTATGTTAAATCATATGTGTAGTGCTCAATTTGTGAAAGAAAGAGTGGATTTTTAAAAATGTTCCCACATATTATGCCATCAAAATAAATACCACTTTATTCTAAGTATGAAATAACACATATGTGACCTGGATAAGTGTGAAAGATGCTCATAAATTTGTATTCATATCAACTAGGGAAATATAACACAAACCATGTAAAACATTGTAAATAGAAGATTGATTCCTTAATGCGATTCTAAGCTTAGAAATGAAGTAATGCCATTCAAAACATGTATGGTTGTTGTGAATATAACATAAACCATGTAAACATTGTAAAAGAAGATTGATTCCTTAATGTGATTATAAGCTTAGAAATGAAGTGATGGCATTCAAAACATGTATGGTTGTTATGATTGGTTGATTTATTCAATTTAAATCACAACAATATAACTATGAGAGTGTTGTGATGATTCAAGAGCATGAAATGTTCAATATTATAAGTTTAGAAATGAAGTGATGGCATTCAAAAACATGTATGGTTGTTATGATTGGTTGATTTATTCAATTTAAATTACAACAATATAACTACAAGAATGTTGTGATGATTCAAGAGCATGAAATGATCAATATTATAAGCTTAGAAATGAAGTGATGACATTCAAAACATGTATGGTTGTGATGATTGGTTGATTTATTCAATTTAAATCATAACAATATAACTACGAGAGTGTTGTGATGATTTAAGAGCATGAAATGAGAAATATTTAAGAATTGTAAAGTAAATTCTAGACTATATAATGATGTATCCACACAGTAATAAAATTCTCAAGAACCAACACTATTAACAACATTATGAACCATGAGAGATAATACACATTTCAGTGACCAACCACATAAAAATATATGACAACATGATCAATGTTTAAATGTGGTTAATGAGTAGGTTAATTCCTTTAACAACTTATCAAATATTTCATCAAAATTACACTTTTAATGTTTTCTTTCTTTGTCTCATGTAATTGTGTAAGCATTATCCTATCATCTTTTTCTGTTTTAATTGTGTAAGCAGTATCCTACCATCTTTCTCTGTTGCCCATCTTTTCATAAAAGCATCGTGAAACGTTTTCCAAGTCTTAATGTTATTGGTGGACAAATCATTATACCATGACTTAGCATTTTCTTCTAATGAAGAGCGCTTCATTACCCTATTTTCATTTAGGACACCATGTTCACTAAGGGCAAAGTAGAAACATGTTTATGTGTTCCTCAATTGTGATGACATCATTTTCTTAGAACTTGGGGAGCCATTTGATATATTTATCACGCATGTTGTGAGTATTTCCTTGAATCCTAGACATAACAAGAGGCATGTATACATCTATAACCCAAGGTTGAGTGGCCATTATAACTTGAGTGTTTTGCAAAACGTTGCTCTCAAACAAATATCGAATGTTTTCAACAATGGGAGAATCTAAGTAGTCTTTGAAAATGGGAGGTCCATCCTATGGATTCGTTGCTGAAATCTCTCAGGTTTTGGTATCAAAGGAAAAATGCCTTGAAAATATTCCCTTATAGAATATCTCCTAGGAAAAAGATTTACCTTGTGCAGTTGCCAAATACGTTTAAAGTTGATTATCAAATTATTTAATTTTTATCATATTAAATCATATGAAATTCTGAAGATTTACCATGTGAAGTTGCCAAATAAATTTAAAATTGATTATCAAATTATTTAATTCTTATCAAATTGAATCATATGAAATTCTTATGATTAGATTTACCTCGTGGAGTTGCCAAATAAGTTTACAGTTAATTATCAAATTATTTAATTCGTATCAAATTGAATCATATGAAATTCTTATGGTTCCGCAAAATCCCCCACACCCCTTGAAAACTCTCTTTTGGTTGTTTTTTAATAATTCACCATTGTTTTGTTTTTTTTTTTAAATTCTACTTTAAAAATATTTTTCTTAGATTTTGTTTTAAATCTTTTTTTTTAATTTAAAATTTCTCTATTTTTCTGAAATTCTTTTTATAATTTATTTTGGTGATTATAAGTTAAAAATATTTTTTTTTTATAATTTTTTTTTGTGATTATAAGTAAAAAAAAAAAAAGGAGTTTTAATATGTTTTGTTTTAATGGAAAGGGATGGGTGGGAACAAGTTTCAAAATTACCCTCCTCGATCTTTTTTATTTTTTAATTTCTCTTCCTTTCTCTTTAACTTATGTGTTGTGTTTTTTTTTTAAATGTTATTTTTAGTTTAATTTT
>ML812305.1:193938-217192 GCA_009831015.1 Picea engelmannii
GAAAAAGATGAAGTCTTATATTTATACATATATAATGTGTTTGGAGTGATAAATTACCATTAAATAAGTGGACATTTTAGAGTTGATTTGATGATTTTGTTTAGCCAATTTTTTAGGTTGTGGTCTAAAAAATGTTATAATTTTAAGCCTAAAAATAATTATGCTAATAGTAGACACACTTTTTTATTTAGGAGTTGATTTTATAATTTTGTTTTTAATGATATTATTTTTTAAAGCAGTTGTTTCAAAATTGTCACAATTTTAAACCTAAAATCAATCAATATATAAAATTGCTACTTATAGCACCACTTTTAAGTTTGTGAGATAATTTAAAAATTTTGGTTGCAAGGTTACTAGGTATTGATGATGATGAGGAGGAGGAGGATGATGATGATTAACATCCACTGAGACCGAATTGGTCTATCAGACCTTAAGAGGGTAGGGGATTAATTGCAATCTTTTAGAATTTTGTTTTTGTGCTCTAAAAGAATTGAAAGAATCTTTCCAGGATCACTATAGTTTTGTTGAGTTAAAATGATAGGAAGTTTAGCAGTGTGAAAAATATTTTGAAATTGAGCTCTAATCTGGGTATAGGCTAGACAAACTAAGAGAAAATGCTTTCCATCTTCAATTCTCTTAGTGTCACAAAGGTGACACACTCTTTCATCCCATGGAGTTTTAGGAATTGACCAATGCCCAGTTTCACTATGGAGCTCATGAGAATTTGTTCTTATCTTAGCAATGCTTTTTTTTCTTTACACTAGTCAAAACATAGAGATAATTTTGATATTCTAGATTATGGTTAATTACCTCCTTATAATACCTTAACTTTCTTTTTTCCTCTAACTCTATATCACACCACATTTTCTCCTTAAATTTTGATTTAGTAATATTTTTAATAGTATCCTTATTTTGCAAAATGGTCTCTTCCATGATTCCCCAATGACTTAGCCAAGACTGGGCATATTTATGCCATCACCGCTTGAGTCGAAGGTGGTTACAGATGGAGTTTGAAGCAATTTTAGGAAGCCTCTTATCTTCCATGTTGTTTAACTTGTTATTATACATTATGTATCTAGTCATAGTTGTGCTTTCAATGGGGGAAAGGCTTTCCTCTAAGAGGAGGATATGATAGGGCGTATTTAAAAAATGTTGCAATTTTAAGCCTAAAAAAAAGGGTGCTATTGATATCACTACTTTTCAATTCAAGAGTTTATTTTAAGGTTTTGGTTGCAAGAATTCTCCTTTTGAGGTCACAATTCTCTTTGAGTCAATAATTATGTTATTTATCCTCATCACATTTTGATTCAAAATAGTTTTTAACTATATCTCAAGTCTAATAACCAGTAGCCTGTTTAGACAATTGTTAGCATGGAAAATGTTTATTGTCAATTTCAGAGGTTCACTCGGTGAAAGGGCCTAATCAAACCTCCTTCCATTGAAATCGTAAACATTATGATCATGTCCCAGTTGTCATAATTTGGGGTATGAAAAATGAAATATAGCTACCATGAAATACAAAGTACAATATCAAATGAATATAACTAATCTCAGCTAGGAGAGGTAACTAAAGTTGGTAATACAACTGATGGCAAGGGGGAAATTCCACCTCTACCATAAAAACTAAACTTATGCCAAACCCTTTCATCTTCCTCACAAAACCAAAATAGATTCGACTTCTCGAAACACTTCTCTGTCATAAAACCAACAATAAAAAATGGAACAATTAGTAACACGATATAAGCAATAATAGTTTATTACTAAATGCAAGTGAATAACTAGAGCCCATAAGTGGTTGAGAATAGTCTACAAAATACTTAAAGACTCTAAACTTCAAATAAAATGTTAGCAGGTAAAACATAAGTGAGTAATAAATAAAATAGCAAAAATAATATACTATGGAATACAATGTTTCAACCCACAAGCACCAAGAGAGTTGGGAACTACAACTAAGCCTAAAAATGCAAGATTATAAAAAACTAGGTAACGATGGCCTCTTTATTAACATATGAAGAAAGCTTATAAAGACAAAAAAAAATACCCTTTTCTTGAATTCAAGGGTTCCAATATACATAAATATCATGACCCTAGGTGTTCCCTCTTGCTTAACTCTTGGTTTCCTTCAGTGACTGTAGATCAATATTTTTGATCATATTAGTGTTTTTTATTTTAGTTACTCTTAGGATTTTTATTACACTTATTCTTGCTTATCTCCTTTAATTATATTTTCTCGTACCAGAAAGTCCAAGCACTTATCATTTTTTTTGGTAATGTGGAGTGGGATAACACAAATCTCAAATCCGCATGTTTGTAAGCCCTTAGCACCATAAGTCTACATCCATGTTATTGAATTTTCCTCATCTTTTACCTCCAATTACCTTTTTGTTTCACTTCCATCTTTTATACTTAGCCGTTTTTCGAAAATGTAGATGCGGATCTGCATAAAAACTATTAAATATTTTTTTAGTCACCCAAGTCCACAACCCCGCACTCACCAAAAAACTTTACTATGTTTTATTTTCCATTTTCTTTTGGTACTTAGTTAAATTCAAGCAATGTGAATGCAGAGCTACATACCATCCCTCGATTCTTTCCTAGGTTTCCACCTCCGCAAGTCCGCATTCACTTTCCACTTTTCACTTATTTTCATACTTAGCCATATTTCTCATTTCGGAACAGACTTCCTTACTCCTCCTCACTTTTCCTTGTTCATAGGTCCACATGTCCGCAAGTCCATGTCTCCCTCAACAATTAACCATATTCACAATATCAATGCAGACATTTTCACCCTTTCCCAAAGATGTGCTCACAAGCATTTAGGTCCACAACCCCGCAATTCTACATTTCCATGTTATACATGTATCATCTCTCATATATCATTTTTCACCTTCATACTTAACACTTTTCGTCCATCATACCATCACATCACCATTTCCATTCATATTAATTACCCCTTCCACATTATCCGTCACTCGTAAAAGCATAATATCATTGTTAATGCATAATACATAGATTAAGGGTCGTAATAAATCTTAGTTCGATGACAACTGATTACATTTAAAGTATGATCTACAATTGATTGAGTTACCAAGGTAGTAAGTGGTGGAATTTAATAAAATAAAAAGTGACAACCTGTAAGTATCGACAGTAGCGCCACCTTTGTAAAAAGCAGAAAAGATGTCAAGTAAGAAGAAGGAAATGTTTTGTGGAGATACATTGAACACAATGGGTCGTGAAGATCAACAGTTCTAGTGGTCCATGGCATATAAGTACTACAAGTCTCTTCCTCCAACTGAGAATAAGACGAACCTAATCTGCACCTTAAGAATAACATTGGTTTGATGTGTTCTGAAAGTAACTGACATTAAAGAGATTGTTCAATGATGCACAAAGAAATTTGTCTTTGAATGAAGAATAATTCAAATGCAAGGTCATCAACCCATTTCTTTAGCTCCTTCAACATTTTCTAAAATTCTATGACTCCCTGCACCAACTAATCGATTCAAGAGCGAGGAAGCTGATGAATTTTTGAAGCAACACAAGGGAGGGAACACATTGTTCAACCCCCAAGCTCTTCCTTGTTTCAAGTTTATTATAGGTTGTAAGAAAATATGTTGGTGATGCCATACAAAAAAGGGTTGATATAATTTAGGAAATTTGGGAGCTTACCCAAAGTATTGCTAGCTTTTCCTCCAGAATAAAGAATTTCAAAGAATATTTGCAGAAATATTTGGAAAATGATGAAGGATTTTTCAAGGAAGTTGTAAACATATTTTCAGCTAAAGTCTCAAGTTTAAATGAAGCCCAGAGAAAGGAACACAAACTTCATTTTCCTTACGATATGAAGTGAATCATTTCATGTTGGTTAAGGAGAATTAAAGAGTTAAGAGAAATGATAAATGAAACCGAGGCCCTATGGAATAAAAAGAGTGATTTATTTCTAAAACTTGTTAGTCTTACCAAGGAATTAAATGGTCCCAATTTATTGATGGATACCATGATATTAACCAAATAATCTTTAATGGGACTACTTAAAGCACTAAAAGTTTATTGGGATAATGAGTTTATCGAAACGATATAATTTTTTGAAGATGAAGTTGAAAAATGGTTAGTTCGGTATATCAACATAAATGATGAGGTGGATAACACATTGCATCAATCAGATCTAGATCCGAGGGAATTAGAAAGTCAGTTATTTGATATTAAAACTAAACATGAAATCACTGTGTCGCCTTTAAGAGAGTACATTGAGGAATGGTTGAAAAACGAATTAATCAAAATTACTGAACCAAAAAATCAAGAAATAGTTAAAGCAGTTATGCCACCTCAACCACAACATGTACCTATAAAGGAGCCAACTACAAGCAAGTGAAGGATGATATTTTTCTACATCACAGTGAGTCAAACATTCACTCTATCCTTTCAGTTTCTTCTTCTGTCCTTTTCTGCTACAATCATTTATCATCTTGCCTTTGTCTTCTCTGTATTCTGTGGCATTTAAGCTAATTATTGGTTGACCTTATGTTATCTTCTAGGTATTTTCATTTTATGGTCCACGGGAGCCCAATCCCAGTCCTCTTTGAAGGGAGAATGCATTTTATTTTCTTTAAAGACATTTACCTTTGTATTTAAAGACTCATTATTATTTTTGAGATTGCAAGAGAGCTACTTGGGATATCACATTATTGTATTCTCAAAGACTTTGATCAGAAGCTTGAGTTACCAAATGTTTTATATATCATAATCTTTTTGGTGCTTTATGGAATGATAATTTAAAGCTCTCTTTTATTTGTGGTTAAATTTCTATTCTCTCTATTTGTGGTATTGTTAAATGATATGTTGAATGTTGTGATGGATATATCATTTCTTTATATTCTATATGCATCTTAATCTATTCATGTTGTAAATATTATACATATGAGTTTCTTTTAAAACATCTGGTCCCAAATATCAGGTGTTGTTTTCCATAAATGTAAATGTAAATACAAAGTCTGGTCCTTCTCATATTTTATTTTCTTGGTATTATAATAACAAGAGGAGTAACACCTCTCTGAAAATGCACGGGGATTAATATCCTCATGAGGTTGACCTTAAGATCGTAAAACAGTCTTTCAGATCAACAATGACCAATAATAAAATTAGATAATAATTAAATTAGTCGTGTTTGATTTATAATGTTTAAATTATATGAATATTCTCCTACATGCACTTGACATATTCCCTACTCTTAGCCTAAGAACAACCAACCTAACCTCTACATTTGTCTTTGAGCTAGCTATAAAATCATCAGATTCATGCCTAACTCTTTCAACCTATTTGACGAGGAGCACTATTAATATTTCCAAGACTACTTCATTTACATAATGGATTTCATTGACATTGAGTTTCCTTGATTCTATGCTCCATATGATATTATCTTTAAGTTTCACTATTGTGAGGTTTTCTTCATTGAGGAAATTAATTTGTTCACCTCATAATCCCCTTATGACTTGAGCATTTATCAAAATATTAAGCATCACATTAAGAAGGTCTAATGTTTCACCCTAGACAACTTGCACACTATTGTCTTCATAATTAATGTACACACAAATTAATATCTTCAGATGAATTATAAAATGAACACGAGTTGAAATCAAAGTATATTGATCATGTCATTAAACACACTATATTAACTAGGACTATTGTCGTCGAATGTTGACTAGTTTCTCATTGACCTAATGGCTAAATTGTGTCACTGAATTATGGGGGAACATATGATGACGGGCTTGGTTAAATACTCACTCACTAATGGGATATGATTGTCATATAGCCTTCATTATAAGTGTCTCCTTACCCTCTGTCTGCACTTTCTAGATTGTGATTTATTCCTTTAAATCAACATTTCATTTACTAATGGCTAAGAGGTTAGATCACATTTTCTTTTCACCACCCATGATGCCTCAATGGCTAGAGAATGCACATCACCCATGTTCTAAATATATTCTTTAATTACTTGGAATTTTAGTTTATATTTTTAATAAGGAATTTGAAATAAAGTGAAAACTCTGGAGACCTTCAAATTCCAAGAGGGCATAAACTTGGGGATGATAAGAGAACACAAAATTTAGAACAACCTTACAACGTCTCAAGTACGAACATGTCTTCAATGATTCAATTGATGGTTTTACCCATTATATAATCTCTTGGTAGATGGAATGTATTTGAAATACAATTATCGCCCATCATATCTTCAATGATTTTTAGCACTTTATCAGGTTAATTGTCATGTACTTTGTATGGATGATTTTTCGCACTTTGTCAAGTTAATTGTCATGCACTCAGTATGGTTGACTGCAAATATTCCAATTCAACAAAGATTTCCATCAAAGTCTTGAGAAAAAATGCATGAGTTGAGGGGCATAGTAGATTATAATCTAATGTGCAAATATTATGTTATTTGAATGCAATATTAGATCTCAATGGTTTGATTTATAGTAGTGGATTCCTAAATGTAGGAACCAAC
This sequence comes from Picea engelmannii, assembly GCA_009831015.1. Classification (NCBI taxonomy): domain Eukaryota; kingdom Viridiplantae; phylum Streptophyta; class Pinopsida; order Pinales; family Pinaceae; genus Picea; species Picea engelmannii. Next base: position 200,441 of record ML812305.1, read on the forward strand.
AAAGGCCTTAACAAATTCCCTCATCAATGAAAAGTTATTGGAATTCTCCATTTTAACATTTTAATAAGTTGGTGCAAGGTAGTATTTATAGCACTAGCCACTGATATGATCAAATTAGATTTACTAATGCAATGTTCATGCAAAACCTTCTTTCTCATAATCAAGATTGGAAATTGTTGACTATTTTCATGTTGCAAGTTAGTCATTGGTTCTAAGAATTGTTCTAAATCGCTATCATTAAAAGGACTTAGTCACGAGTTTGATAATAAATATAATATTTGGACAAAAACACTTCAACATCCTATAGTACGTTTGGGGTCTATGCGCATGCATAAAACAATTAGGATTCTTTACTTGACATTTAAGAATTCTTTGTACCTCTTAAAATCCTTTGTTGTAGGATGCCTCTTTTAGAATATACATTTGTTATTTATCAACCATGGGTTTTAGAATCAATTCTCATTGTATTTTCTCCAAAACTATAAAGGTAGACCATATGAACTTAAAAACATGCTTATGACGTCAAAAATCATGCACATGTGCTTAAATATTGCATTGGAATTGGAGTAGAGTGCTCATTGGAATTGGAATATAATCCATCAAGTTTATGATGCAAGCAATGGTTTCAATTCCAAAACCATGCATTTGGGTCAAAATCATGTATTATGTTAGAATATTTAGGTACTTAGGAATCGACTAAGATCAAGTTGGTTTAATGTGCCTTTAGGTAAAGTTTGTTTCTTCAATATGTTTTTGTAACTAACTAATTCAATGATCATGATTATGTTCTAAACATAAAATGATCTTATGGCTCTTCTGCTTGATTCTAATGAGACTTGATCCATAAATTAACACCTAATCAGTCCATGATATCTATTTAATGAGAATAGAGGGTCATTTACTAATGATCAATTCTTGAGAGTTGTTCATGTAATCTATTTTCTTGTTTTCATTAATATATTGTCTCAAGTGGTCATGTTGGTTGGGGCCATGGACTATTTCTCTCTTTGAGGGTTTTAACCATGCAAGCACTAGTATATTGGTATTTGATCTATGCGTGTGAACGATTTCTTTAAGGTGCTCAATATGTGTAGATATACCATGTTTTTTAAACATGGTATCAAAGTTTGTATGAAGGTTCCTATGAATATATGCTCTCATTGTTAATTTAGATATCGAACCTATATCAATGCATGCAACAAAACACTTCTAAATTCTACCATTTTAAGCATTTTTGGGCTGAGTGAACTACTCCAATACATCTAAAGTGTCATTTCTAGTTTTCCAGGCTTTTCATTTTAGTTGAAGAGGTTTATGTTTTGCCCAAGATATAATCAATTATCTCAAATCTAGAGTTATATAGCTCTTCTTTTAAGTTTTAAACTTCCAAAAGATTTTATAAGTTATTTTAATTTATAGTTTCAATTTTTTTTATTTATGTTACTCATTCTTTTCCTTTCTTATCTACATATTCTCTTTGTCCCACACCTTGTGCGATATTCGAAAATCAAATACGAAGAGGAAATTATTTTTTATTATTTGTGTATGTTGTTTGCCTTGTGCCTTGCTTGATCCCAACAAATAAGAAACAAAAGGTGAAAGTTGCATTTTCCAGGTAGACTAACTAAAATCTAACCCTAAGCATATATGGTTTCAAAAGTATTTTTTTTTTAAATAAGAAATACTTTCTTGTTTTTATGTGCAATTGTGTATGAAGTTGTTTCCAAGGAATAGAAGGGTTTTCGAAGTAGGCATGCACTTCAAGAAAGTTGATCTTGAAAAAAAAAGATAGAAGACATAAAGAAAACCTCTTTTCATTTTTAACATTCACTATAATTTTGTTATATAGCTCACTTGGTTAGAAGTTACTTTTCAGAAATACAGGTCTTTAGTTCAAGGATTTTTTTTTTTTTAATTACCTTTTGTAAAAGTACATGCAATTTAAGTTATAAAGTAACTTCATTCTAAAGTGCATCTCACTTAAGTTATAAACATGGATAAATCTCTAAAATCACTTTATTATTTTTTTAAGTTATTTTTTTGCATGCAACTTAGGTTATAAAGTAATTTTATTGTAAAAGTGATTCTTTATTGTTTTATAAAAGTGAGTTGCTTAAGCTATACAAATAACTTGATCATAAAAGTGAGCTTATAGGACAAAGTTAAAGAATGATGATTTTTTTTTAACAACCCAACGACCTCATCACGCACGCATTGCCACATGGGATAACCTACACAGTTTTGACTTATCACCTTAGTTACCAATTTTACTTTTTATTTTTTTCCTAAAAAATACATAACTTTGTCATCCAAAGTCTATTTTCTATGTCATTTCTTTAACTAACTATTTTTTTCTCACTCTCTCTATCTAAACAATCAATTTATTTTCTTCTGGAGTAGTTTTACTTTGATACTATAATATGGCTAGTCAAAGTGAGATCCTACTTGCTAATTCAAATTACTTCTCATGGACATCTCATATGGAGGATTTACTAGGAAGCAAGGGACTTTATTGGGTTACCTTGGGAATAGAAGTTGTCCCCCTTGATTCACTAAAAAGAGTTGAATGGGACAATAGAAATGATGTAGCACATGGAATAATAGAAATGTCAGTCTATAATGATTTATAAATTCACCTTCAAGGAATTGAGACCCGAAGATGAAGCTTATAAAATGATGGAAAATGTGTTTAGTAAATGCAACTAGATACAAGCCCACCAAATTGAAAATCAATTGATCTCTTTGAACCCTAATGATTTTAGTTTCATTGAACATTTTCATTCAAAGTTCAAGACACTCATACTTTTACTTATATAATTTTTCATACAAAAGAAAATTTATCAATTTATATATGCTATTATTGCTAAGATTGGAAATGCATTTTCTATTTTTGCATCTTCTTTTGACTCCACTAGAGAAACACTTATTGGTCTAAGGACTACTTACAAATGTCCTCTTTTGAAGAATTTTGTAATTTTCTATTTAGAGAGAAAGATAAGCTCTTCCACCTTGGATCGATAAACACTACAGGTACATCTAACAAAGCCTCGGTTACACAATAGAAGAAAATCCCCAAACATCCAAAGAAGCAACATCCTCGCAAGAACAAACAAAACAAGCCAACTCCTACTCCCAATGGTAATAGAGGAATCACATTAAAGGGAAAGAAGACCAAGAGACATACCACATTTTCTAAGTGATATGATCATATGGAATATAGATGTTTTAAGAAGAAGGAATATTTAGAAGTAGCAATGAAGAAGAACAATATCACTCTAGATGTTTCTTATTATGACTATTCTTCTCATGGACATGCACTTTTTGCCTCTAGTTTTTATTTCAATGTAACTTCTACTTCTTATAATGAGTGGCTTATTGACTCTAAAGCATATTATCATATAACGAAGGATTAAGTCATATTTTCCAACTCTTAAGAATGTAACACCAAATAGATATTTGTTGGTGATGATATATGTCTTAATGTTGTAGGGTCTAGAATAATTAAACTAGATGATGGACATTTTGATGTTGTATCATGTGTTCCATGTCTTTCCCACAACCTTCTATCTATGTATATCACATCATTCATTCAGTTGAAGGAAAAATTGTAGAAATTTTTCCTTACCAAGTTGTAATCGAGGAATTAAAAGATTCAAAGAATATTTTTTTCTTCTTCTTTTTAAACAAGAACAAGGATATTTTTATTAGAAAATTGTTTCATCTACATTGGTTAGCATGATAATACACATATATACAATGATTGTCCAACAAAACAAGCAAAGAAATTTCCAAAATTTGAATTTGACTATCGATGAGAAGAAAATGACCCTTAGGAAAGGAATTTTGGAAACTACTACAAGTATAAATTTGGACAAACACTTCTAATATCAATAACAATTTAAAAAGCATTAGACATATTACTAAATAAAAACATGTTGATTGTGAGCTTCCTCCTAATTCTCTATAGTACTCATGAAATTCTAATCCACATTCATCATTTCCACATCCGCCTACTATTGTTGTATTGTTTCCTCTTCTCTGGCCTCTTCCATTACAAATCCAATAGACAACCTAGCAATCAAATGTGTTGGGGTATTTTTTCTTACCGAACCCACAACTAGGTGCCAGAGAAAAACACACTCAGTTTAAAGGTCCTCTATTTGCCTCCTCTGACTATGCAGGGTTTCCATAATGAATATAGTTTCAAAATTTATAGCCTCTTCCTGGGAATGCATTCTACCCGTTATTGAAAATATTAAGTTTTTTTTAATCAATGATGTAGGCCTCTCATCTTCTTAAAAAAATCAATTTTCATAGTTTCACACAATGGGCATCTCCCATAATTCCCATGATCCATTTTGATATTAGGAAATAACACTTGAACAAAACCTTTACCTCCACTGACAACACTCAAAATAGTAAGCCTATTATCGCAGCCCAACATTACCCCATAAACAAAGATAGAGGAAAAAATGCTAACCTTTAATAAATTTGAGTTGATAGAAAATGGGGGATATGGAATAGCAATCACCTCTAAACCAAAGAAACAAACAACCCAAACAATCTAGGTGAACAAAAACTAGACATCCACATGGAACAATGTGACTTAGACTACACAAACCCGCATTTCCAAGCCACCAATATTGAGAAATCTGCAATTCAGAGAAAACAATAGAGCCAAATCCTTGCAAAACAGGGTCAACAAAACATAATCCAATAAATAAATAGAGCTAGGATCCCATAGAGATAAACCAGAAGATAGGAAATCTAATGCAGATCCCCAATTACACCCAGGTTAAAGTAGAACCATAAACCATAGACTAATGAATTACCACAAATTCTCAAGAAACCAATCAATGTTGAATCCCACAAGCAGGAAGAATAAAATTCTAGAGAATTTGATGAGCCCGATTCCACATTAACCTTTGAGTGTGCAAGGGTACTATAGACTGTATGCTCCTTGGTCTCCATGTGTGGTAATCAACCACCCCATCCATGATGGCATGCCAAATGGTTAACATCCAAGAAAAATTCATGATAATTTATTAATACTTAGGAGATGGGGAAAAACACTCCCCTCTTTTTAACTTCAATTTACCACATTCCAAAAGGTGTTGGACATGGTGTTATGGAGTTGGAATTGATGTCATGTTATGGTGTTTTAATTGATGTAAAAAGGGGGATAATGTTGGACATGGTGTTATGGAATTGGCATTGATGTCAAAGAGGGATAACATGGTCTATAACTCTATTAAAATCACATGTGAGCTTGGTGCACTGATACTAATGTCCCAACAAAATTCTATGGAATGTGTTACTGGCATCCACTAATAGAAGAAGTAACAAAACATACAAAAATGTGAGGTTGTTGTTCACTCCATGAAGGTATCATTGGAATACATTTACAATGGAACCTCAAAAAGAAGTTATTGTTCTATAAATACAAAAAAGAAAGGATCAAAGTCCGGTGTTTCAATGAAACACAATAGATTTCAAGGGTATGGTATAAAAGTCTATATTAGACATCTTGGAATGTCACTGATCCAACAATTACAACATGTTTGTAGGGTTTATAGAGGAACAATTTTACCCTAATACAAGGTTTGAGAAACTAAAGGTTGCACTCGTTCTCTTTTTAGTGTAAGGATCAATGCTTTGATCATTGTTATAGGTGTGAGAAAAATGAAATAAATCACCAGGGGTCTCATTGTGATCATTGGATAATTGTCATCCATTCTCAAAGTGAATTAAAGCAAGTCCAAAGATCTTCTCTCAGGGCATATAAGACCTTCCACTAGAAAATTTGGGTCATTTTGCGACAACTATTTTGACGCTCTTGTGACGTTATGTCGTGGATATTGCGATGAATCTTGAGTCTCTCAAATGTCGTATCATGGAACGTGGAAATTTCGATGAACTTGAATTTACATCGCAAGTGCGACGATCGTAGGGAACTTCTCACAATTGTGACAAAAAAATAAATATTGTTGCCAATACGACAATATAGGCAAACTAAGTGAAACCAATTGTTCGTCACAATTGCGACGACAACTTTTCTTGATTTATATAGCAAATTCGTCGTAGGATTATTATTGTCATCGCAATTGCGATGACAACTTTTCTTGATTTATATAGCAAATTCGTCGTAGGAATTTTTATTGTCGTCTCAATTGCGACGACAACTTTTCTTGGTTTATATAGAAAATTCGTCGCAGGATTATTATTGTCGTCTCAATTGTGAATGTTAGCGTCAGAAGTCACTCCTGGATTGCAGCAGGAGCAGAGTCCGATGCCCATCAGTTTCTGTCATGATTTGTTTATAAAAAGGGGTGATCGAATCGAAGTTAACTCAAAACAATATTGTTCTAACTCCGAAACTAGGCCAGGCATGCATGGGCAAGTGAGGTCTTAGATAAACTTCAGACAATGAGTTGTAGTAAGGGTGAATAGGGGGAAGAATTGTATAAGATAAATGCAAAAGTCTGTTGTAAACATCAGGTTTCTAACAGACTGTAGGAGAAAACATCTAAACGCAAGATCTTCTTACATTCAAATGTAGAAAACCGGAGAATACAACAATGCAACAATAAATCCTTTATCGTAACATAATTGCAATAATTCATGTGAATCAGTCAATCATGAACTCCCTCGGTATGAGATGAAAACTAGATGGGGGTAGGAAAACTGTCTGTCATTAAACAAGAAATCTTACATACAGATGCATAACCAGAGAACTAGAGTGTCTGTTAAAACTTTACAATCGGGAGCTTCGCTCTACCATCGATCCTTGAAAAAATATCAAAAATAAGTATATATACTCATAAACATTTACCCAACAGAGGCTTCTTAGACTTTTGGGATGAGGCGTCTCTTCAGTCAAATCTGGCCTGCAATCCTCTGTCATACGCCACCTTAATTCTGCATGGATCACACCAGGGGGTAGTTGATCCCCTAAATGATGAATTAGCGTGCATAGGCTTCCCTGGTGAGTTGAGGACTCAGCATGGCTTCTGTGGAAAGGACCAGTACAGAGGACCATCTTGAGCAAGCTTCCCACCAAGACATCCATACCTTGCAATTAATGAGTGAGGTGAGGTTTCAACCACCCTCTCTCTTCTTCATTTACTCCGAGCAGGTATCGGGGTTGAGATCAAGTTGAACTGGCACCTGGAGAACACGGTGATCCCTTCTGCAGCTATACCCGACATTTCAGCCCTTTGCGCAGCTCTTACTATCACCTCCAAGAGACTACAGGCTGTGACCTTGTGCCTATATTCAAAGGTTCTTTCGGCGTTTCGAGTTTCGTGGATAGGAAGGAGCAGATATTTTCTCATCGAAGTTGCGATGGGAGAAACACCGAGAGGGCCTAATGGGTGCCACGTGCCCCTCCCTGATCTGACGGTCCTGAACTAATTCGGTAATACTTGTGGGCCCGGATCCGAGACATCTTCGGTGCTTTCCGTCTCGGGGATATGAAAGAGCTGCTCCTTGCACTTCGAAGTCGCGATGGGTGAAATGTCAGATAGCCTAATTGCGCACCATGTGTCCCTCCGGGATGAACGGCTAAGATCGCTCTCGGCTCTTCAGGACCCATCTTTCCAAATGATAAACCTTTAGCGCCCCTCCTCCAAGCCTGCTCCTTTGTGACCAGGTGCCAAAACCATGGGCCTGACTCTGGGTGATTTTGGCGCTTCGAGGTTTGGGGTTTCGAGATGTGATATGACGAGGGACTTTTACCCTTCGAGCTCCCGAATGCCAATATGCCGACATGACTAGATCTTGCGCCATGCGTCACTGGATCATATGATCCAGATTTTTTCTTGAAATATAGGTTCTTTCTCTGACGCTATACCTCGGGTAACTTGGTATCCCCGAGATCCCAGTGACCATTGATCAACTTTATAGATGGGTCTCAGCCGCTCGACAACAAAACTTCACCCGCTCGCTTGACTTGTAACTTGAAAAGAGATTCTTCCATGCTGCGCTTGGGCGTGTCTCGTGCAATCTGCAGACCTGGGTACTTTTGTGCCCAAGACAAAAATTGTTGCTAACATTAGGCTCCATGGGGTATAGAGTCGTCCCTGTGATGCTCTAAGAACTCATTTGCAGCTTCAGTGCCTTGCTATTGGGCAATGGAGTCATTTACTAAGCCAAAAATAATAAAAAATGAACAAAGAACAAAAAGGGAAATATTTACAAACAAAGGAGCCGTCTAAGGCTCAAACAAAACATTTCTTCAGAAAATGCCCATTTACTGGGCTGTTGAAAACCTCTTCACCCTCCAAATCCTGCAACCTGTATGTGTTGATTGAGAAAACCTCAGAGATTTTGAAAGGCTCGATCCATAGGGCGTCAAACTTGTCGTGTTTTCCCTTATCTTGCATGGGATCATCCCACTTAAGCACCAAATCCCCGATCTAAAACTCTTTCTTCTTGAATTTCCTGTCAAAAGCCAGTTTGACCTTCTGCTGATGGTCCTGAATTATGTCCATTACCTTCTCTCTGGCCTGCTGGGCTTCCACCAGTTGATGAACTCTTCTGATCATGTCATCAGGATCTTCTTGATGATCTTGGAAGAACTTTTCTACAGGAATGGCTAGCTGAGAAGGGAAAACAGCTTCTGCTCCATAAACTAATTGGAAAGGGAAGGTTCCTATAGATCTCTTTGTGGTCACTCGATTGGCCCATAGAGCGAATTTCAACTTTGAATCCTAGGCCCTTTTGTTGTCCTCCAATAGTCTTTTGATGATCCTTATCAGGATTTTGTTGGAGGACTCTGCTAAACCATTTCCCTGGGGATAGTATGGGGTGGATTGAATCATCTTGATCCCAAACTGCTCACAAAACTTGGCTAACGACTCAGCCTTGAATGAGGCTGCGTTACCAGTAACAATCTTTCTTGGGCAGTCGAATCTTGTGATGAGGTCTTCCAGGAATCCAATAATTACCTTGTGGGAATCACTTCTAGTGGGGATAACTTCGATCCACTTAGTAAAGAAATATGTAGCAGTCGGGATCCATCTGTGTTGCCCACTGGAAGCAGGGTGGATTTCTCCAAGAAAATCTAGGCCCCATTGCTGGAAAGGTCCCAAAACAACTACAGGCTTTAAAGGTAGAGATTTGAGCTATTGCTTTCCTGAAAATCTTTGGCATGGGATGCAGGCTCTAACTTCTCTACAGATATTAGTGAAAAAGGTGGGCCAGTAGTACCCAACTCTGAGAATTTTATGAGCTGTGGTCTTACAGAAATGGTGCCCTCCACATAGGCCACTGTGAAATTCAACCATGATCCTGTCGACCTCTTATGGATTCATGCATTTTAAGAGCACCCCTAGGGGGTCTTTCCAATATAAAATTTGATAGACAAGGCAGTACCTGACTTCTTTGAGCCTCAGAGCTCTTCCCTTGTTTCTTTGCAGGCCATCTGGAGGTCGCAACTCCTGCAGAAAATATATGACATCCTTATACCAAGGACATCGGGCCAACAGGGGTTCTGTTTGAGGGTCTACATCAGACCGCTGATTATGTTGATTTTCTAAACACGCATTGATGAAATATACCCCCAAGGCTTTGCAATTTGCTTCATCCAACAACCTGGCTATGCCTTGACCTTTAATCAATTTGGTAGGCCTTATTTCCAATTCAAACTCCAGGATCTTGGCTATCCACTTACTCCTCCTCCCATCTATGTCGGGTTGTACAAGGATGTCCTTCACAGAGGCCGAAGGAACGTATGCAATTACCTTTGAGTGCAGGACATAGACTCTGAAAGCTTTGAGAGCTTTCACTAAGGCATAGGCCTGTTTCTCCATGATTTCATACCTAATCTCTGCATCTCTTAATGCCTTGCTGAAGAAGGCAATGGGTTGCTCTCGCCCTTCCTCATTTTCCTGCAACAAGACCGCTGCTACTGTATCAAAAGAATCAAAAGAGAAAATTAGGAAATCTTTGGAATAGTCAGGACTGATCAACACAGGTGCCTCAGTCAATGCCTTTTTTATTTGGACAAAAGATTCCCTGGGTTCAGTGGTCCATTTCACTTCATTTCCCTTCCTGAGCATGGTTGTGATGTGTTTCACCAGCTCAACAAAATTTGAGACAAGTCTCCTTAGAAAATTAATCTTCCCCAAAAAGGCCTGAACTTCCTTCTTAGATCTAGGAAGTGACAGGGTCTGAATTACCTCTACCCTACTAGGATCAATCCTCACTCCCTCTGCTGATACTATATGGCCTAATAGCTTCCCTTCCTTCATAGAAAACAAAGATTTCTTGGGATTTAGGGAAAGGCCAAACCTTCGACACTTCAAGAAAACTTTCCTCAGGTGACAGTAGTGCTCTTTATCTGACCTCGAGAAGGCTGTGATGTCATCCAGATAGATTACCACAAACCGATCTTTCTACCCGATGAAGGCTATGTCCATGGCTCGCTGAAATGTTGCTCCTGCATTCATCAACCCAAAAGGCATTTTGGCATACATGAATGTGCCCCAAGGAGTGGTGAAGTTCGTTTTTTCTCTGTCCTCAGGCATGACTGATATACGATTATAACCAGAAAAACCGTCAATCATGGAAATCCTAGATGCACCGGTTACCCTCTGCAATATGTGTTCCATGTTGGGTAGGGGATAATTGTCTTTCTTTGAGCTCCTATTCAGGTTCCTGAAATCAACAAAGAGCCTGATTTCTCCACTTTGTTTTCTCATCGGGACCAAATTGGCCACCCATTTAGAATATCTCAAAGGGACAATAATTTGGGCATCTAACAATTTCTTCACTTCTCTCTCCATGACGGGCAACAACATGGGATTTATTTGTCTCAGCTTATGCCTAAATGGCCTAGCCTCTTTGTTCAGTGGGATCTTGTGCTCAATGATAGATGTGTCATAAGTCTTGAGGTCTTCATAGGTCCACGCAAACACATCAATGAATTCCTTTAATAATTCAGTGTATTCTTCCCTCTGTTCATTGGTCAGGTTGCTTGATAATTTGACAAACCTAGGCTCCTCTTGTGTGCCAATGTTGCATTCGGCTGTATCAACATCTTCATTTGAAACAATACCCTTTACTTCCACATCATTCTTGTCGAACATTCTTTCTAAAGGGACTATTCCCCTCGAAATGTGATTGCTAGGCAGCTGAATAATATGGTGATTAGCAATTTCATTTAAAAACACCTCAGGGTGAGGGTCACCTTCCGGGTCAGGATCCTGATCAATGTGCAATGCAAAAAATTCATCAACAGATTGGAGAAACTTTTCGATTTCCAGATCATCTTCAAATACCCTCCGATGCTTGACATTGTCCGGTACAGAGGGCCTATATTTTATTTCAACATTATACTTGACCATAGGTGGCAAAGGAACTTTGAGCAAACTAGCTGAGACAGCTAAAGAATCGGATGAAGTATTTTCCCCCCTCGGAATGAAAGAAATGTTAAAAGCCAAGAAGAAATTATCAATCAGGTCCCATACTTCATTTCTGTAATTTCTAAGCCGGGGATTATTAACATGATAAGCATTTTTGACTTGTTGGATAATCAACTCAGCATCTCCAAATATTGCTATCTCTTTAATTCCCATTTCCTTTGCAGCCCTCATACCCAGAACAAAAGCTTCATACTCTGCCACATTGTTGGTGGTTTCAAATTCCAGCTTGTATGATAGGGATGTGGTCTCTTGAGAAGGTGACATGAAAAATACTCCGGTGCCAGCGCCTTCACTAGAAGAATCTCCATCGAAAAGCATCTTCCAAACAGAGATGGTTGGAGGGGGAATTGGATAATTAAGATTGGGTTTCTTTCTGACTTGGAAAGGGTCTTTAGGAGCATCAATGAGCTGCAATAAACTAAACCCCAAATCGGTGTCAAGTGAAAAGATGGGGTGATTGGTGGGGTTTTCTTCGTCACTAACAATGTAGGCCAGTTGAGCTTCTCTATATAACCTCCTATGTTCCCCTCCAAAGACTAGAATGGTGGCATACGTGAGATCCATCTGTAATGTTCCTCCAAGATTTTTAATCCAAGATCTAGACAACAACATGCCAAATTTGGGGGGGACATCAGCTACCACAATATCGATGACCACACTCTTCATGGGTAGCTGAAAAAAAGAAACCACCAGGTCTTTGATGACTCCCGGACACTGCACTCTCCTTGAATCGAAGGAGTACAAATCATGATAAGTTTTTGTCACCTCCAGTCCCAATTCTTCCATTACTATGTTGGGCATAAGGTTATGGGAAGCCCCTGAATCCATGAGGCAGTTATGCAACACTTTATCATGTATGTTCAGGGATGTGTAGAAGGGAGGGGATGAATCATCTCTATCTTCTACCATGGGCCCTAGGACAACTGCTGGCTTTTCATATTGGAGATTTATTGAGTTAGTGGAAGGCTGGGGGGTCTTAGATTGTAGCAACTTGGAGAGGGACCTTTTGAAATCTTCATTTTTAACTAGTTCAGATAGGGGTACATGAATTCTAATCTTCTGAATCTCATGCTCAAAACTAAAGGAGGAGAGAGACTTAGGATCTTCCCTTACCTCAGAGACAGGTTCTTTGGTTGTTGGTGAAGCATTTTGAGTTTTCTTTTCTTTAGTAGTGGTTTCCACAACTTTAGTAGGCCTTTCCGCTACGAGGGGCTGATCCTGGCTATCAAAATTCCCTTCTTTCTTTTTTGACCTGAGATTATATCTGTTAAGAGTGTTATTGGCTTTTTCCCCTCTACTCAACTCGTTGATTTGAGTGTTGATAAGGGATTCTTCATATGTAGATTGAGTCAAATGAGGAAACGGGGAACTGTCCTCGATGCAATGGATCTCAGGGTCGAGTTCATCCACCTCCTCCCCTTCCTCATGAGAAACTAGGTTGTTCTAGAGAGGGGTCTGAATCCTCTGATCATCCCTATCTCTGCTCCTTTGTTCCCTTGGGAAAGCCTGTGGCACATTGTTATTAGGCTTCCTGAAACCTCTGCTATCTGTATTTTGGGGATTTCTGTAGATGGGCTTCTCTTCTAATTCCCACCTTTCCATCCTGGCAGAAAGTGATTTTAGCATTCTAGTTGTCTCATATGTCTGAAGGGGAAGGGGAGAGGAACTGGATGGGGAAGCTTCAGGCCTCTGCCTGGATATGTTTCTATCAGCAGTGTTCCTAAGTCGGTCAACAACCAATATGTTAGATTCTACCTCCACGGCTTCATCCTGCATGTGGGCCAGAGTAGTGGGTCTTCTTTCCCTCAATAGGAGACAGAAATCGAGATCAAAGGCGCTAGCATAAGTGATCTTTGCAGAGGCTTCGAAGGGTTTTATCTCAGCAAGGATTTTATTGTACATTTTATTGAATCTCTTGGAGAAGTCGGAGACAGACTCCCCTTCTTTTCTCTTCAAAGACCCAAACTCTGTCATGTAATACATGAAGTATTTTTTATCTCCCCACTGTCTCAAAAAGGCACTATCTAAAGCTTCGATCCCATCAATAGATCCAGGAGGCAGGGCCTTGAACCATTTTCTAGCCTTGCCTTGAAGACTATGGACAAAAATCCTCATCCATACGTCTGCATGCATGATAACATTATCATCTGTAAAACTATAAAAGGATTCTAAGTGTTCTTCTGCAGTTATGTCCCCCTCGCTTATAAACTTGGACAACTGCTTGAGGTAACCATCTGTTGGGAGGGCATTGAGAGGTTGAGGTAACACAAGGGGAGCATACCTAGCGGCTATAATAGCCTCCATTCTGGTCATAGGGGGATTTTCTCTTGCCATAGGGATATTATGTGGAGGAGAACTCGGAGGAGAAGGAGCTCGAAAAGGGGATACTGGGGATGAGCTTCTGAGTGGAATAGGAAATAATAGGGGATTTAGGGAGAAGGCTGACGGGCTTAAGTCAACAGATGCTTCTCTTTGCGTAGAAGCGACAACAGTAACAAGAGGAGGAGTGGTAAATCTAGGAGTGGGGAAATCTTCTGTGGTCCTGGGTCTATGCCAAGGTACAGCTTCAGGGGAGAGGGGAGTGACAAGGATTTCTCCCTCCAATCCCAGACCAAGGGGGGAGAACTCAACAGGAACAGTCTCGAAATTCAGGAGATCGAAAACTTCAGAAAAAGGTCTGCTAAGAAACTGAGGAGGAGAAAATGGAGTTCCTATAGAAGGAGATGGCAGATTACCTAGTTCAACGGCGAAATCTTCTCCTTCAGAGGCCTTTCCTTTCCTGAGAACCACCTCTGGATCAGTTTCAGGTGTAGCTAGAGGTAGCTGTGGATGGGACCGCGTGTGTCTACCTCTCAAAGACATAATTAACATGGCAGGTTCGCCACAGTGGAGTCAACACAATGGATTCACCAGGTGCACAGTAGCAATCTTCACAGGCTCTGATACCTGATGCACCTTCAGAATAAGAATCTCAATGTCGTTCAATCTCGGGGAAAATTTTCAACTTCGTCCCCGGCAATGACGCCAGAAATGTTAGCATCAGAAGTCACTCCTGGATTGCAGCAGGAGAAGAGCCCGCCGCCCATCAGTTTATGTCACGATTTTTTTATAAAAAGGGGTGATCGAATGGAAGTTAACTCAAAACAATATTGTTCTAACTCTGAAACTAGGATAGGCATGCATGGGCAAGTGAGGTCTTAGATAAACTTCAGACAGTGAGTTGTAGTAAGGGTGAATAGGGGGAAGACTTGTATAAGAGATGTTAGTGCTGGAAGTCACTCTTGGATTGCTTGCAGGAGCAGAGCCCAACGCCCATCAGTTTAACGTCACGGCTTGATAAATGGGCGATCAAATGGGTAGAGACTCCAGGATATATCACTCTAACTCGGGGACTGGATCCGATACGTAAAGAACAAAGGAGGTCTGGAATCCTAACTTCAACCAGTGGGTGGATTAAGGATGAGCAGGTGGAAGACTTAATAAGAAAGGTGAACAAACAGCTCTGGACAACATGCTTACAACGGTTTGTAGGGGAAAAACTCTGAATGCAGGATCCTCCTGGTTCAGAGCTTCAAGAAACTGAAAAGAAGACTTGACTAGATCCTCCAATTCCAAGTCACTCAGCGCTGGGAAAATCACAAGAATTGATTAGAGACTCCATAACTATTACAGTGATCCATTACAACATCATCCTATAACAGCTACAACTCGACTGGATCCTCCAATTCCGAGCTGCTCTAACACAGTATAACAAAGATGTAAAGAAACTAACATTCAAAAGGAAAGAAGTCTCAGAAGTCTAAAAATAACCAGAGAACAATGATTCATTAAAGTTTTACAACCGAGAGCTCTGCTCAACCATTGATACCTACAAAATGTGAGAAAACTCCTCTAAATACTTAGAGCAAAAACATAGAAGCCAATTCGAGACATTTCATTGAAGACATTACGTCTGCATGTTTACTGGACCTGCAGTCTCTAGACAGTCATAAAATTCAGTCAGACGCAATCGCGCTCCAAAAGGACCTATGAATGAATTGACAAGATTACAATCATTTCTGGACTTTCCATTTATGGTGGAAACGATGTCCAACTACCATCAACTGCTGCAATAACTGTTTCATTTGGATCAGGAAAGGCCCCGATCGACTCTGTACCTATAGGACATGGGGGCCTTCTCATTCTGCAATTTGGATCTGCTCGGAGAATTTATGGTGAGACTAGCGGGTAGACGTGGAGGCTGTTGTGATGACTGGAGGACTTGACGTGAAGTGGTGAATGGACGATGATCAGGCAGGGGTGACTTGGCATGCTCGGTGTGGATATGGGATGAGGAGAGGCCATGTGGATGGATGTGGCAGAGGGAAAGCGATAGGGAAAATGCAAGTGGCAGAATTCATGGGTTTTGAAGTGTACGAGCCAGGTGGAGGAACATAGGGGCCGGCAAAAACTGTGGTTGGCATGACACGGGGATATGATGTGGCGGCAAGGGATAGGTATGTGATGAGGCTTCGAGGCTTCAGGGTTTCGGGGATTCGGGATTCGCGGTGCCAAGGTGCACATGTACCCGAAACTCTCGATCCTCTGATTTGCGATGAGCTCCGCTTCCATAAGCTAGCCTCTACTGGCTAGAACATGAACCATATGACCACTGCCTCCGTGTGACCGTAGTTAAACCCTTTGTCGGAGTTTCAGCGTTCACGATGACACGATGTTCGTGTCCACGGGACTTGCGACTTTCCGATTGCCGATACGCCTTCCGTGCTAGTCCTTTGACTAGGCCCTGGTCCAAGTGACCACTACCATATGCCCTCGACCATACTTGCCATCGGGATTTCGCAGTTTGTGATGTTGATGAGCACGCATCCTCTGGACTCGTGATTCCCTGATCCCTGATGGCTCGTGGTCATTGACCTGTCAATGGTCCGCTCCCCGTCGCGAAAACCTGCCACCTGTCATCCGGAATTGACAGTTGTTCCCCACCGATTGGGAAATCGCATATCGCGATTATGCAACGCATAAAACTTTCGCTCTCGGGATCTCCGATATCCCGATCAAGCCCTCCTGTGGAGATTTTGCTGCCTCTCATGTCCATGATCAGGCTCGCTTGCTTGACTCGGGCCCAAAGCAGATTTCTTCTGTATGCTGCGCTTGGGCACTTATCGCGCAATCCTGCAGACCTGCGTACCTTTTGTTGGTCACTATAATTGCTTAATTAATTTCAAACAACCAAGTGAAACATAAATTATCAACCCAGGGAAGTCTTTTGTTTCAAAGATAGCTGCGCACTATATATGCTCAATTCCAAAAGCACTTAGTGTTGTAG
>ML812305.1:218584-229970 GCA_009831015.1 Picea engelmannii
GCATAAAGTAATGAGAAAGGACGTTGTATACCTTGGAATGATTAGATGAAATGATAGTATAAGTCAAAATGTAGGTGATGAAGGGTAAAATAATAGCAAAAAGTATGGGCAAAAAGGGTACAATATGTGGTCCTAACACCTTTGTTCCCTGATACCATAATTGTTGCTAACATTAGGCTCCATGGGGAATAGATTCGTCCCTGTGATGCTCTAAGGACTCATTTTGCAGTTCCAGTGCCTCGTTGTTGGGCTATGGAGTCATTATTAGGCCGCAAAAAATTAAAATGGAAACGAACTAAGAAACAAAAAGAACAATATTTACAAACAAAGGGGCCATCGGAGGCTCAGACAAAACATTTCTTCAGGAAGTGCCCATTCACTGGGCTGGTGAAAACTTCTTCACCTTCCAAATCTCACAACCTGTATGTGTTATTTGAGAAAGTCTCGGAGATTCTGAAAGGCCCGATCCACAGGGCTTCAAATTTGTTGTGTTTACCCTTATCTTGTTTAGGAGCATCCCATTTCAGCACCAGGTCTCCTATCTAGAACCGCTCCTTCTTGGCCTTCTTATCGAAGACTTGCTTGATCTTTTGTTGATGGTCCCAAATTTTGTCCACTGTCTGCTCCCTAGCCTGTTGGACCTCTACTAGCTGATGAATCCTTCTGATCATGTCATTGGGCTCTTCTTGATAATCCTGAAGGAATTTCGCTACAGGAATTGCCAGCTGAGAAGGGAAGACGACTTCGGCTTCGTAGACTAACTGGAAAGGGGAGAGGCCTATAGATCTCTTTGTAGTCACCCGATCAGCCCATAGGGCGAATTTCAACTTTGAATTCCAAGCCTTTTTGTTGTCTTCCAACAACCTTTTGATGATCCTTATCAGGCTTTTGTTGGAGGATTCCGCTAGACCGTTTCCCTGTGGATAATATGGGGTGGAGTGAATCAATTTGATCCCGAACTGTTCACAGAACTTGGCCAGTGGTTTAGATCCAAAAGAGGCTGCATTATCAGTGACAATCTTATTTGGGCAGTTGAACCTTGTGATGAGGTCCTCCAAGAATCCAATGATTACCTTGTGGGAAGCACTCCTGGTGGGGATAACTTCAATCCACTTGGTAAAGAAATCTGTAGCAATCAGGATCCACCTGTGCTGGCCACTAGCAGTAGGGTGAATTTCTCCAATGAAATCTAGGCCCCACTGCTGGAAAGGCCCTGAAACCACCACCAGTTTTAATGACAAAGACCTGACCTGCTGCTTTCCTGCAAATTTTTTACATTTGATGTAGGCTCTGACCCTCTTGCAGACATCAGTGAACACGGTAGGCCAGTAGTACCCATCCCTGAGGATTTTTTGGGCTGTGGCTTTCCAGAAATGGTGCCCTCCACACAGGCCGGTATGAAATTCGGCCATGATCATTTCGGCCTCTAGTGGACTTATGCATTTTAAAAGTACCCCCAACGGGTCTTTCCAATATAACACTTGATCGATCAGGCAGTATCTGACTGCTTTGAGATTTAAATCTCTCGCTCTGCCTCTTTGCAGGCCGTCTGGAGGCCGCAACTCCTGTAGAAAGTATATGACATCCTCATACCAAGAAAATCGAGCCAATGGGGGCTCCCTTCGATGGTCTACGTCAGGCAGTCGATCCTGCTGAATGCCTGAGAATTTGTTGATGAAACTTATCCCTAACGCTTGGCAGTTTGCTTTAGCCAACAGCTTGGCTAAACCTTGACCTTTGATCAATTTGGTGGGCCTTATCTCCAGGTCGAATTCCAGGATTTTTGCTATCCATTTACTCCTTCTCTCGTCCATATCAGGCTGAATAAGAATGTCTTTAACAACAACCGAGGGGACATAGGTGATGATCTTTGACTGCAGGATGTAGGTTCTAAAATCTTTGAGAGATTTTACTAGAGCATAAGCCTGCTTTTCCATAGTGTCATACCTGACTTCGGCATCCCTCAATGCTCAACTGAAATAAGAAATAGGTTGCTCTAGCCCACTGTCATTTTTCTATAATAGAACAACAACCACTATGTCAGGTGAGGCAAAGGAGAAAATAAGGAAATCCTTTGAGTAGTCGGGGTTGATAAGCACAGGAGCTTCAGTCAGGGCCTTCTTGATTTGTTCAAAAGAATGCCACAATTGAGAGGTCCACCTTACTTCATTCTCTTTCTTTAACATGGCTATTATAAGCTTTACCTCCTCAACAAAGTTAGGCACAAACCTCCTTAGAAAATTGATTTTGCCGAGGAAAGATTGGACCTCCTTCCTGGACCTCAGGATTGATAAGGCTTGTATCGCCTCTACTCTGCTGGGGTCAATCCTAACTCCTTCTGCTGATACTATGTGGCCTAGTAACTTTCCCTCCTGCAGGGTGAATAGAGTTTTCTTGGGGTTTAATGAAATGCCAAACTTTCTACATTTCAAGAAAACTTTCCTGAGATGATGACGGTGTTCTTTATCAGATTTTCAAAACATCGTGATGTCATCCAGATAAACGACCACAAATTTATCCTTTTCCCCAACGAAAGCTATGTCCATGGCACGCTGGAATGTCGCCCCTACATTCATTAGTCTGAATGGCATCTTGGCATACATGAATGTGTCCCATGGAGTGGTGAATGTTGTCTTTTCCCTGTCCTCAGGCAGAACAGAGACCTTATTGTAGCCAGAGAAACCATCAACCATGGACATCCTGGAAGCTCCTGTTACCTTCTGCAGTATATGTTCCATCTTTGGCAAGGGGTAGTTATTCTTCTGTGAGCTCCTGTTCAGGTTTCTGAAGTCTACACAGAGTCGGATTTCTCCATTTATTTTCCTTACTGCAACCAAGTTGGCCACCCATTCTGAATATCTTAGTGGCACAATGATCTGAGCTTGAAGCAGCTTCTTCACTTCCCTCTCCATGATGGGCAGCAACATGGGATTAATCTGTCTCATCTTCTGCCTGAACGGCTTCGCCTCCTCCTTTAATGGAATTTTATGCTCGATGACAAAGGTGTCATAGGTTTTGAGGTCTTCGTAGGTCCAGGAAAACACATCAGCAAATTCCCTCAAAAGTCCAATGTATTCAGACCTATTCTCCTTTGTTAGACTCTTTGACAATTTGACAAACTTGGGCTCACCCTCGGTCCCAATATTGCACTGAATAGTACCAGCATCCTCCTTTGAGACTTTTCCCTTTAACGATACATCATTTCCGTCAAAAAGTCTTTCCAAAGGAACCAGTCCTCTGGGAATGTGGTTGTTGGGTAGCTATACAATGTCACGCCCTGCAATCTTATTCAGAAAATTAACCCCATCAAGCTCTTCCTCTGAGACGATGTCTTGGTCAATGTGCATTTCTGAAAATTCCTCGACATTCTCCAAGAACCTCTTGACCTCGAGATCATCCTCGAATACCTTCCAATGTTTGACATTGTCAGGAATGGAGGACCTGTGTTTTACCTCTACATCATACTTGAATTTGGGCGGCAAGGGTACTTTGAAATTGCTAGCCGATGTAGCCAAGGAATCTGCCATTGTGTTCTCCTCTCTTGGGATGAATGAAATGTTGAATGCTGAGAAGAAACTGTCGACTAGGTCCCATACCTCATTTCTGTAGCTTCTGAGTCGAGGATGCTTAGCCTGATAAGCGTTTATGATCTGCTGAACTACCAACTCTGCATCTCTAAACACTGCTACTTCCTGAATTTCGATTTCCCTCGCAGCTCTCAATCCCAGAACAAGAGCCTCATACTCTGCCACATTGTTGGTAGATTCAAATTCTAATTTGTATGACAGAGGTATGATTTCCTGAGCAGGTGACACAAAAACCACCCCAGCTCCAGCACCTTCCCTAGAAGAGGCTCCATCAAAGAACAGTTTCCAGACGGGGGTGATGGAGGGAGGAAGTTCGGGAGAAATGGTGGGATTCTTTTTGAGTCTAAGAGGAGGTTCGGGAGCATGAGTGAGTTGGAGCAGACTGGAACCTAAGTCGGTGTCCAAGGCAAAGATGGGATGGTTGGTAGGGTTGGCTTCATCACTAATTATGTAGGCCAGTTGGGCTTCCCTGTATAGTCTTCTATGCTCTCCTCCAAACACTGGGATGGTAGCATATGTGAGGTCCATCTGCAAGGTCCCCCCCGATCTTTTTATCCAATATCTTGATAATAGCATACCGAACTTGGGGGGAACATCAACTACTACAATATCCATGACCACGCTCTTCATGGGCAGTTGAAACAAGGTCACAACCAGGTCTTTGATAACTCCAAGACACTGAAATCTCCTGGAATCAAAGGAATAGAGGTCATGATAGGCTCGGGTAACTTCTAGCCCTAACTCCTCCATGACAGTTTTGGGCATGAGGTTGTGAGAGGCCCCTGAATCCATCAAGCAGTTGTGCAACACTTTATCATGTACGTTCATGGATGTGTAGAAAGGGGGGGATGAGTCATCTCTATTTTCTACCATGGGGCCCAAGACAACTGTTGGCTTTTCATCTTGGAGGTTTATGGAGTCTGAGGGAAGGCATGAGGCTTCAGACTGTAAAAGTTTAGAGAAGCGTTTTTTGAATTCGTCATATTTAATCAGCTCAGTGAGGGGCACGGGGATCCTGATTATTTGGATCTCATGCTCGAAGTTAAAAGAAGATGTAGGCTTTGGGATTTCTTTTATTTCAGGAACATGATTATGGACAACGGGAGAGAGGGGTTGGGCCTTCTTACCTCTGTCACCATCTGCTACTGCGTTAGTAGGATTTTCTGTTCTAGTGGACTGCTCAGGAATATCAGGTGTTGCTGTCCTTTTGTTGGACCTCAGGTTGTACCTGCCTTGACCGTCGCCAGCCTTTTCTCCCTTGCTCAATTCATTTAGCTGACTATCCTTGAGAGACTCTTCATTTGATGATTGAGTGAGATGAGGAAAAGGAGGGGTATCTCCAAAGCAATGGAGTTTAGGCTCAAGTTTGTCTGTTTCCCCTTCTTCTCCCTTAGCCACAAAATTGTTATGAAAAGGGGCCTGAATTTCCTGGTCATCTCTGTCTCTTTGCATCATCGGGGAAGCGATATTGTTTGGCCTCTGAAAACCTCCCTTTTTTTTGGCGCTCTGAGGGCCCTTGTATGCTTGCCTCCTCTCTACCTTCATTCTTACCATCTCTGCAGACAGAGACTTCACCATCTTGGTTAGTTCATCTACTTGAAGGTGAGGCGTCGATGGGCCAGAAGTTGAGGCTTCGGATTTTCCCTTTCTCTTGCCTGTGTCAGCCTTGTTCCTCAATCTATCAGCTGCTAATACATTGGATTCCACTTCTATGGCTGTGTCTTGCATTTGAGCTAAGGATGGGGCTCTTCTTTCTCTCAATAAAAGACAGAAATCAGGGCCAAATGCACTAGCATAGGACATCTTGGCTGAGGTTTCTGATCGCTTTATTTCATCAGGAATCTTATTGTACATTTTGTTGAATATTTTGAAGAAGTCAGAGACAGACTCTCCTTCCATCTTCTTCAAAGACCCAAACTCAGTCATATAATACATGAAATCCTTCTTATCTCCCCACTTCCTCAGGAAAGCATTATCCAGGGCTTCAATTCCAGCAATAGATCCGAGAGTTAATCCTCTAAACCATTTCCTTACCTCACCATCCAGGCTCTGGACAAAAACCCTCATCCAGACATCTTCATTTCCAATGTTCAGGTTGTCTGCATAACTGTAGAAAGCAGCTAGGTGTTCTTCAGCGGTTATGTCCCCTTCCCCGGTGAACTTGGGCATATATTTCAAGTAATCTCCAGCAGGGAAAGGATTTGTGGGCTGAGGTAAGATCAAGGGAGCATACCTAGCAGCAACTATGGCGTCCATTATATTCAGAGGGGGATTAGCACCAGCCATGGGAATATTAGGTGGGGGAGAATTTGGAGGATAAGGAGCTCGCGAAGGGGCTACCGGGAATGAATCTCGGATTGGGGTGGGAAACAAGAGGTGATTCAAGGAACTGGATATCGTGCTCAAGTTAGCAGGTGCTCCTCCTTGTGTAGGAGTGGGGAAATCTTCTGCGGTCCTGGGTCTACGCCAGGGTATAGCTTCAGGAGAGAGGGGAGTGACAAAGTCTTGATCCTCCGGTCCCAGACCAGGAGAGGAAAACTCGATAGGGACACTCCCAAAATTTAGGAAACGAGAAAATGTAGAGACAGGCCTGTCAAATAACTGAGGAGGAGAAAAAGGAGCTCCAAAAGAAGGATATGGTGGATTACCTGGTTCAGCGATGGACGCTTCTTCTTCAGAGGCCTTTCCCTTTCTAAGCACCGCCTCTGGATCTGTTTTGGGCGTAGCTAGGGGAAGCTGTGGATGAGACCGTGTATGCCTGCCTCTGAAAGCCACAATTAACAGAGCAGGTTCTCCCCAGTGGATTCGTCACAATGGAGTCACCAGGTGCAAATTAGCAATCATGAAAGGCTCCGATAATCCGATGCACCTTCGGATTCATAGGCTCAATGTCATTCTACCCAGGGAAAATCTTCAATTTCGTCCCCGACAACGACGCCAGAAATGTTAGCTCTAGAAGTCATTCCTGGATTGCTTGCAGGAGCAGAGCCCAATGCCCATCAGTTTAACGTCATGGCTTGATAAATGGGTGATCAAATGGGTAGAGACTCGAGGATATATCACTCTAACTCGGGGGCTGGATCTGATACGTAAAGAACAAAGGAGGTCTGGAATCCTAACTTCAGCCAGTGGGTGGATTAAGGATGAGCAGGTGGAAGACTTAATAAGAAAGGTGAACAAACAACTCTGGACAACAGGCTTACAACGGTTTGTAGGGGAAAAACTCTAAATGCAGGATCCTCCTGGTTCAGAGCTTCAAGAAACTAAAAAGAAGACTTGACTAGATCCTCCAATTCCAAGTCACTTAGCGTTGGGAAAATCACAAGAATTGATTAGAGACTCCATAAATATTACAGTGATCCATTACAACATCATCCTATAACAGCTACAACTCGACTGGATCCTCCAATTCCGAGCTGCTCTAACACAGTATAACAAAGATGTAAATAAACTGTCATTCATAAGGCAAGAAGTCTCAGAAGTCTAAAAATAACCAGTGAACAATGCTTCATTAAATTTTTACAACCGGGAGCTCTGCTCAACCATCGATACCTACAAAATGTGAGAAAACTCCTCTAAATACTTAGAGAAAAAACATAGAATCCAATTCGAGACATCGCATTGAAGACGTTACATCTGCATGTTTACTGCACTTGCAGTCTCTGGACAATCATAAACTTCAGTCAGACGCAATCACGCTCCAAAAGGACCTGTGAATGAATTGACAAGCTTACAGTCATTTCTGGACTTTCCATTTATGGTGGAAACGATGTCCAACTACCATCAACTGCTGCAATAACTGTTTCATTTGGATCAGGAAAGGCCAAGGTCGACTCTGTACCTATAGGACATGGGGGACTTCTCATTCTGCCATTTGGATCTGTTCGGAGAATTTATGGCGAGACTAGCGGGTAGACGTGTAGGCCATCGTGATGACTGGAGGACTTGACGTGAAGTGGTGAATGGACGGTGATCAGGCAGGGGTGACTTGGCATGCTCGGTGTGGATATGGGATGAGGAGAGGCCATGTGGATGGATGTGGCAGAGGGAAAGCGATAGGGCAAATGCAAGTGGCAGAATTCATGGGTTTTGAAGTGTACGATCCAGGTGGAGGAACACAGGGGCCGAGAAAAACTGTGGTTGGCATGACACGGGGATATGATGTGGCGGCAAGGGATAGGTATGTGATGAGGCTTCGAGGCTTCAGGGTTTTGGGGATTCAGGATTCGCGGTGCCGAGGTGCACATGTACCCGAAACTCCCGATCCTCCGATTTGCGATGAGCTCTACTTCCATAAGCTAGCCCCTACCAGCTAGAACATGAACCATATGACCACTGCCTCCATGTGACTGTATTTAAACCCTTCATTAGAGTTTCGACGTTCACGATGACACGATGTTCGTGTCCACGGGATTTGTGACTTTTCGATTGCCGATACGCCTTTCGTGCTAGTCCTTTGACTAGGCCCTGGTCCAAGTGAACACTACCATATGCCCTCGACCATACTCGCCATCGGGATTTCGCGGTTTGTGATGTTGATGAGCACGCATTCTCCAGACTCATGATTCCCTGATCCCCGATGGCTCATGGCCGTTGACCTGTCAACGGTCCGCTCCCCGTCGTGAAATCCTGCCACCTATCATCCGCAATTGACAACTGTTCCCCACCGATCGGGAAATCGCGTATCGCGATTCTGCAACGCATAAAACTTTCTCTCCCGGGATCTTCGATATCCCGATTAAGCCCTCCTATGGAGCTTTCGCCGCCTCTCATGTCCATGATCAGGCTCACTTGCTTGACTCGGGCCCGAAGCAGATTTCTTTTGTATGCTGCACTTGGGCACTTATCGCGCAATCCTGTAGACCTGCGTACCTTTGTTCCCTGATACCATAATTGTTGCTAACAAGAGAAATGCAAAAGTCTGTTGTAAACATCAGGTTTCTAACAAACTGTAGGAGAAAATATCTAAACACGAGATCTTCTTATATTCAAACACAGAAAACCGGAGAATACAACAATGCAACAATAAATCCTTTATCATAACATAATTGAAATAATTCATGTGAATCAGTCAATCATGAACTCCCTCGGTATGAGATGAAAACTAGATGGGGGTAGGAAAAATGTCTGTCATTAAACAAGAAATCTTACATACAGATGCATAACCAGAGAACTAGAGTGTCTGCTAAAACTTTACAATCAAGAGCTTTTCTCTACCATCGATCCTTGAAAAAATATCAAAAATAAGTATATATACTCATAAACATTTTCCCAACAGAGGCTTCTTAGACTTTCGGGATGAGGCATCTCTTCAATCAAATCTGACTTGCACTCCTCTGTCATACGCCACCTTAATTCTGCATGGATCACACCAGGGGGTAGTTGAGCCCCTAAATGATGAATTAGCGTGCGCAGGCTTCCCTGGTGAGTCGAGGACTCAGCATGGCTTCTGTGGAAAGGACCAGTACAGAGGACCATCTCGGGCAGGCTTCCCGCCTTGACATCCATACCTTGCAATTAACGAGTGAGGTGAGGTTTCAACCACCCTCTCTCTTCTTCATTTACTTCGAGCAGGTATCGGGGTTGAGATCAAGTTGAACTGGCACCTGGAGAACACGGTGATCCCTTCTGCAGCTATACCCGGCGTTTCGGCCCTTTGCACATCTCTTACTATCACCTCCAAGCGACTACGGGCTGTGACCTTGTGCCTATATTCAAAGGTTCTTTCGGCGTTTTGGGGTTCGTGGATAGGAAGGAGAATATATTTTCTCTTCGAAGTTGCGATGGGAGAAACGCCGAGAGGGCCTAATGGGTGCCATGTGCCCCTCCCTGATCTGACGATCATGAACTAATTCGGTAATACTTGTGGACTTGGATCTGGGACGTCTTCAGTGCTTCGCGTCTCGGGGATATGAAAGAGCTGCTCCTTGCACTTCGAATTTGTGATGGGTGAAAAGGCAGAGAGCCTAATCGCACACCACGTGTCCCTCCGGGATGAACGACTAAGATCGCTCTCCGCTCTTCGGGACCCGTCTTGCCAAATGATAAACCTTTAGCACCCCTCCTCCAGGCCTGCTCCTTTTTGACTAGGTTCCAAAACCATGGGCCCGACTCTGGGTGCTTTCGGCGCTTCGGGGTTCCGAGATGTGAGATGACGAGGGACTTTTACCCTTCGAGCTCCCGAATGATGATATGCCAATGTGACTAGATCTTGCGCCATGCGTCACTGGATCGGACGACCCAAATTTTGTCTTGAAATATAGGTTCTTTCTTTGACGCTATACCTCGGGTAACTTGGTAGCCCTGATATCCCGGTGACCATCGATCAGCTTTATAGATGGGTCTCGGCCACTCGACAACAAAACTTCGCCCGCTCGCTTGACTTGTAACTTGAAAAGAGATTCTTCTGTGTTGCGCTTGGGCGCTTCTCGTGCAATCTGCAGACCTGGGTACTTTTGTGCCCAAGACAAAAATTGTTGCTAACAACGACGACAACGTTTCTTGATTTATATAGCAAATTCGTCGCAGGAATTTTTATTGTCATTGAAATTGCGACGATAACTTTTCTTGGTTTATATAGCAAATTCATCGCAGGATTATTATGGTCGTCGCAATTGCGATGACAACTTTTCTCAATTTATATAGCAAATTCATCGCAAGAATTTTTATTGTTGTCAAAATTGCGACGACAAGTTTTCTTGGTTTATATAGAAAATTCGTCGCAGGATTTATGTTGTGTGTCGAAATTGCGACGAAAAATATTTATTTAAAAAAAAAAAAAAAAAATGGGGGGGGAGGTATTCAAAATCTATGGGAAAATTATATTTTCTCATTTTTTGGTATTCAAAATCTATGGGAAAATTATATTGACACTAGGAACAACATTTGGTAAGCTAATTGTATGCTCTCAATATTGAAGGTATATATTCTCTTTATGTATATCTATGTGCATAAGTGTATTTAGTACTAACATAATGTTTTACAAGACAATTCATGAATGCTACATTAACATGCATTTCCTATAAGATACTAAAATATTCATGCTCAAGTACCAAAGGGAAATAAATGTACAATTCATGAATGTTGTTTTCAGATTTCTGTGGTGATTATTTTCGAAATTGTTTGTCGGATAATCCACAGTAGTTGTCATTGTCATCGACATTTCGAATCCGAATCAAGATTCATCATCAGGACTAATCGTCAATTGATAGCTTGGTGATCTCGGTCAATTAATAGTTAATATGCAAGATGTTTTTTAAGAATTTAACCCAGGTCGACTGTCTAGAAACCTAATCTACGGAGTTTTAAACAAAAATTAAAATTAAAATTAAACTAAATAATAAATAATAATATAAATTGTGAAATTATTAATAGTGTTTATTTATTTATTTATTATATATTGTATAAATATAAGTTTTTGTATTTTTGTTAATTGAATTACATTAACATGCATTTTCTATAAGATACTAAAATATTCATCCTCCACTACCAAAGGGAAATAAGTACCAAAGGGAAATAAATCTAATGCATGTTCACTAAACTACTTCTCTCAACAAAAACTATGATAATCCTCCAAAGAAACCATATTTCCATATGCATTCAATATGTTGATTAAGTTGATTCCATAAAATTGGTAGCAAGTAGCATTAACATGAAAATTTCCTATTTCTCATTGCATTGACTACACTTTAGGGCATTAACTTGGTGGTAGCTTGGAATTAACCATGAGGTTTTTGGTTTCTTGTTTATCATTTCTTTGTTCAAGAGTTTATCATGTAATTACAATAATGATCTAAGGA
>ML812305.1:240834-251774 GCA_009831015.1 Picea engelmannii
CTACACGTGGATGGTCACGATCTCTTCTTGAATTAACGGTTGCGATTGAATCGCAATATCGCGTTTCGCGATTTCGGGGTTTTCATTGACGAGTGATTTGGACATTTCAAAGTCCCGAACCCCGATCTTCTGCTGACGTCACATGTGTTTTGACACGTGTTAAACACTGCCACGTGTCCACACGAATAGACGGTCCAGATCTCATTCATTCAATGGCTGAGATTGAGTCGGGATTTCGCATATCGCGAAATCGGGATTTTCGTTGCATTGTTTTCTTTGCATGTTGAAACCCCGATCCCCGAAACTCCGATGGCTTATCGCCCTCGCTTCTTTTGCAGATCTGACGACTGTCGGTCTCTTTCCTGTGCTCCTTGCACGTAAAAGAGCGCTATGCCTCATGAGCTTATTCTCCTCGAATCCTTAACGGGTTTTATCCTTGTTATCCTGCCAGCTCCACTGTTGCCATCAATGACAACAACCATTAATACACATTCATTGCTTGTTCAGTAGTTGCCAACACTCATGGGTGAGTTACAAGTTTGTTTATTAATGGTAGATGGATTGAATTGATCTAGTGTACTTGTAAGATCTCATTCTAATAATATTTATATGAATGATAAGTATGCAGTTGGGATTTTGAAGCGTAAGTATGCAGGTGGAACTCACATTTTTCACGCCATCTGATTTATCAATATTGTTGTCAATGTTGATTGAATCAATCACTAACTCCAGCCAACATTATACATCACCAAGTCCTATGAATAGGTGTTTATGAACATTGAACATTGGAAAACAAAAATGTTAAGGGAGAACATAATATGCCACATCATCTTACAATAAAAAATATCTAATACAAAATTTATTAAATGAATAATAGTTGTTTACACCATTATCTGTCCTTGGATTTTGAATTTAAGTATACAAGGAAATGAAGGAAAATTTCATGATGCAAGAGAATAAAATGATTTATACATTTTCGGAAATGCATTTTGGATCGTGGAGGTGACCACCCTTCAAATCTGCATTTTTCAAAGACATTAAAAGGTTAAATGATTGAATAATAGCTAAAAATATATGAGGAAATAATCATGTACAAGTGTAAAGGAAGGGTACTAGGTGGGATTGAAACAAGAGAACTCTTATCTCACACATACACAATACATAAGATAAGATGCCATGTAAAACTCAAGTGCACCACTATCTAAGGGAGTTTTAGCCTTTGGAATACATTGTGCAAGAAGATTAGATATGAAGTATACCTAATAAAATCTCATTCCATGCTTGAGCACCCCATGCATAATCAAAATCCATCTTAACCATATGTATTTAGTGCCTCGTCTACCATACAAGAGGTTCAAGAGAATTGCTAAGGCTTGAAGTTCCATTTGCAATTTTTTTATTAAGTGTACCTTACTTGTGGTAGTTTGGAATGGCTTAACTAAAAGTCACCATGCCTTCACAATGTTATAAACATCATGAATTTTGCTAAAAATTTGCAACCACCAAAGGCTTACTGACATTGTGGGAGGTGAGAACTCATACATCCTTTGAAGAGTATCAACGCCATATTGCTTGATTATGTCATCGCTCTATGATTTCAATGTTCAACTTGTTACATCCACATTCTCAATCAAGGTATTTAGCATGTTTATGCATGGAAACAATTCCTCTTTGTATCCCACCTTGTGGAATCACAAGACCTTAACATTGAAATCCTTGGGTTCCTGTCCTCGGCTTATTTTTCTGCTCGCAATGATTTGTGGAAGGTTCAACATCATTGTACATATCATAGAGGAATGAATAAGTAGGCTTTGAGGCAATGTTGAGTAGCAACACCATGTCCATGAAACAATGAAAAGACACAATGAAAAGAAGGGTAATGCTCTGAAAAAATATTATAAAATGATTGACATGGCCATTTCCAACCCCTCATGTTTAATCCTTAAAACTTATTATTGCATCTTCCCAAAAATTTCTTTTTGCATGTTGCACCAAGTTTAAATTTTGCACATTGCTTGGAAAAAGATGCTTGCCACAAGTCACATGTCACAAGACTTTCAAAGTTGCATATATCATGTCACAAGATTTTGGAAGTTGCATATTTCATATTCAAGTTCTATTTGTTTCCTAGACTCCATAGCCCAAGCATAAGGCACTAGGTCTTGCTTGCATTATCACGTCTTGAATCAAGGAGTATTGAATCAATATATACCAAGTATTATAAGAGAAGCTGAAATTATCATTAAGTGTATAAAAAAATTACATTCACAGATATATACAAGCCATAGAAATAGCCTTGTGTATATTATCAGATGAAAAATTACCCATAATGTCAATGCATTATATGCATCATTACAAGTTCAACTATATAATGTACATCTAATTGTCTTATAAAATTATTACATGACATCATGAATTTCTTTTAGTCTTCTTTTGTGCTTTCCAGTTCTTAAGCAATTCATCCATCTCCATGTCTTTGTTTACTGGGTGCTCTTCAGCAGTTGATGTTGTTTCAGTCCTTTCACGTCAAGTATGTCTGGTCTCATACCCAGGATGTGGATGCTGTTGTGAGGGCCCATCACCTAAAAAAATAAAAAATATTAAATTTATATGGCCAATCTTTAAATATCATTGAAGTTGTTCATTAATATTAAAAAAAAACTCTGCAATGTAATTATTTACCTGGTCCTCTAGTCAACACCATTGGAATGGCTGTCGGCTTGTTCACCTGATATTCAGGTCGAGGAGGATCATCTATGAAATTCTCTGCCATTGAAATGTCAAAATTTATAAGTACAAAATTATTAAGTATATAATTAATGTATAGGCATTTTACTGCCGTGGGCCTCAGTCACATGAACATCTTGGGGTTGCACCTCACTGGGATGGGGCTACTAGGGAGCACCATGATCTTCTGGTTGTGTTGCACTATCAACGATCTATTGTCTAGTACTAATGGTTTCCTGGATAGTGTTGTTCCCCTGATTAAAACAAATTAAGACATTAAATTTTGGACGATATCAAACATTTACGTATTTTATAAGTAACGAAAGGTTAATGTGGATTTATTTTTATTTACCTTATCCCGCAAATTGGATCTTGGGGTCTGCACCATGATTTTCCTACGATCAACTACAGCTTTATAATCGTACTTGTAACCAAGTTGGAGTTCTTCCTCCATGGTTTCAGTTCCAAAGTCGTCACCCTGCATTGCATAAGGGTATGTATTTTTAATGTTTTTGGCTGCAATTACCTTAAAGTTGTAAGGTGATACAAATAATATTCTTAAGATGTTTGGGTACTTACGATTCGTGACTGTAACCTCGAGTAGCAACCCTATCCTAGCTTGTGTTGACCATGTTTGGCAATCCTTTCTTTGGTTGCCTTCGAAGTGTCAGGCAACCTATGATCAAAAGTTTCAAGTATGTTATATATAACCACACTTTTATTTAGATCTAAAGAAAAATAAAGCTAGTATTGAATTCAAAAAATTGTAATTTACCTTGGTGTACCGATTATTTGTTCTCTTGATTTTTTCAAAATATTCTCTTTTGCATCATCAATGATCACCTTCCACTCCCTCTCTGGAATTGAGGGAGGATGCTCATACCTAGGATTTTCTGCCAAGCTTCGTCTATAAAAATCCTGCGTATATTTTAAATATTCACCCGCTGCAGATGTGACCATTTTTTTATTGAACGTGTCTACACCAAAGAGGCCTTTAAGATAATCCATAAGTTCTTTTTTGAGGTTGGAATTATGGAAATTCCACCTCATGAGTAAGGTTGCCCCAAAAATAGACAAGGCCTTGATCTCTAGGTGCCTATAAAAAAGGTCATTTCCTACACACAAAAAGATATGATCATTAATTTAAAATTAGTAATCTAGATGATTTCTGTATGAGGACAACATTAAACAATTAAAATATGAATTAAAACTACATGAGAGTCTTGATCGTTTTAATGGAAGTCCATTATCATCGACCAAAAATGTGCACAAAAGGGTCCTCATGCTTGTCACACATCTAGCTCCAGGAAATGCAACCATCTCAACCACATCGCTATGATCCTCGTCTCCGCCACCATCTCTAGACTCTGATCGAGGTGTGGATGCCTGTCGGTGCGTGTCATGGCTCCTCTCTAAATTAGGTGTGGAATATAGAGAAGTAAATAGTTCTCTAGAAGTTGTATGACCGCCCGCATCAGGACTATATAGTGT
The DNA here is from genome assembly GCA_009831015.1 of Picea engelmannii. Lineage (NCBI taxonomy): Eukaryota > Viridiplantae > Streptophyta > Pinopsida > Pinales > Pinaceae > Picea > Picea engelmannii. Next base: position 245,053 of record ML812305.1, read on the forward strand.
CTCTATAGTGCCACTACTACCAACACCGGGCTGAACAGGCTCCAAATATTCCTTTATAAAAAAAAATGGTTTTTTGTGAGATAATGTAAAAGTTAAAGAACAAAGTATCATAATTGAACATATGAGTGCATTAAAAAAAAACACTTTAAATTATGGATATTACCTTATATGTGTTAAGTTGTGACATAAGGAGCTTGATCTTTTCTTTGACGTCGAGAGTTTGTTCTGGACGATCTAACAAGCTAACAAGTTCCTTGTTAGCTTTAATGATCTTTTTTTTTTAATAAGAGCATTGGATCAACGCATGAAGAAAACCCCTCCTCATCAGTGGAATTATGATCCATATGGCTTGCGGACTACATATAATTTCAGCAAAAACAATGTTATTTCAATAAAATTATATAATCAAATAATAAAAACAACGTAAAATGAAAGTGGAAATTGATAATCATTTACATGTTCTGCGGCTGGCCCTTTTCCACGATCATCCTGCCACATTATAATATAATTAGAACCCCCAAATATTTAAAAATTTGTTAATGATAATAAAAAAACAATGTTAGAGATAATATTTACAACAATGTTAAAGATAATAAAAAAATATAATGCAATAAGTAGAGTTTTCTTAAAGAGGTGTTGCATAAGAACTTGCACACTATTAGTCAATGTTTCTATTCGATTCAAATGGTAATCCACTAATAACTCTTCCCCGGGAGCTATCTTTTTTATTGCGCACAAGACTACCTGATTCTCTTCACGTCCCTCATATATGAAATTCGGTTGTTTGTTTGTTGTCCCGTGTCGTGTGTTGTTTATAAACCCTGCGATATTTCCAGAAGCTTTAGGCCTTCCGTCAATATAGATAGTCGCTCCCTTATTTTTATCCTTGTTTATTAGTTGTATATAATTTGTGGCGAGTGCATATCTCTGCATACTTCACATGTACCGGACCAGCCACATCCAATCATTATAATTGTAACACGGTCCGACATAGTCCATCAATTCAGTTACTATATTGTATTTTACAATTATTCCATCCATGGAAAATATCCCCAAGCCATGTAGGGAGGATGGTGCAATGCGATATGTCCTATTGTTGACAACGAAGTCAACATCTATAGGAGGTAGTTCCTTAGGTACCCATTGTTTCACCAGATGCTTATACCTGAGTGGAATATCTATGTCTCCTATGCTCTCATCATCATAAGAGCATGATCCTCCTTCAATAAAAAAAAACTGCATGCGTCTACAAAATTTTATTCTGACTTTTTCACCTCTGGTCCTTGTTTGCTTATCATATCTACTAGATGCAATCACATTTCTGGCCTCTATTTGTCCTAATATTTCCTCACTCGACGAAGAAATATCTGGAAGGTACCTATTTGGTTGTACCTTCAGTTTCATGTGTACTTCTTGTTAGTCAGTAGTCCGTCATCATATTCAGAGTTCTAAATAAAAATTTTATATCTTTAGTTTTGGATGCACAATTAGACTAGGGTGAAATTACCAATATTAGTGGTCAACCACCTAATTTAATGTGATATCCCTCTTGATTTTGGACATATTAATGTGATAACACTAGGGACATGATAAATTTATCATATGGATCTAAGAAAAAAATAGTAGTAAGGTTGTTGTTTGTTGATTGTGCAAATTGGAATTATTATAAGAAATGTCCATTGAAGATGAGGGTCAATGCAATGGAGTAAGAAATCCAACCATCAGTTGGTGTGTTGCAAATATTGGGTTCTTTAGTTGGCAATATTTCTAAGGCAAGCCAAGAGTATAACTATACAAATATTACTTTTGTTCGATACAAGAGTAGAACTATACAAATATTAGTTTTGTTCAAGCCAAGATTAGAACTATACAAATACTAGTTTTGTTCAATCCAAGTTGAAGAATAAGTTAGTTATGGTGATAAGAATAACATTCTCCGTTGACCTTGTGTAAACCATTCCATTTGGTGTTTGTTGCACTAAGTTTAAAGAACAATCTTGGAGAATTATAAGATGTAAGTTAGGTATGAGCTATTTGTTACCTCTTTATTACCTTTTATTTTAATTGTATCCATATTTTGTATTGATCAAATGAGGAATTAACCCGAAATTGATTCCATTAGACACAAACTCAATCCTAAGGCCAACTAAGGAGAAAAAACAACACACGCTAATTAATCTAGGAGTCAAGCATGCAAACAAACCTTCTCACAAAGAAGCGTTGGTTGGTGATAGAATTCAACATCGCAGAATCGATGCGTGAAGGGGATGAATTTTGTCGGGTGGGAAATTTACATTTACAACCTACTTAATGAACTAATTCCTTGGTGCAAGTTACCTCACCGAGTAGTGGACAACCCTCCAAGGACTCCGAGTGAGTCTAGGCAATGTTGATCCCAGGTACAACACCACCTTCCCTGTGCTGTCACCTTATGTAGGAAGTCTAAAATATTATGGCCTCTATGGTACCACCTACTATACCAAAGCAGAGGGGGTACAGTCGACAGTCGACACCAAGACCAACAAAGCAGAGTTTATTACTCTGAGGGCCCCAATGTGACCTCATGATTGAACCTTGTGTTAGAAGGGCTTCCCAAAGTCAGTGATATAGCAACTGGATTTCACTCCCTAACTCAAGGCTTTATGTTTGTTTAGCATCTTTGGAAATTTATTCTCACAATCCTATTCCAAAGCTCTACACCTAAGCTAAGATGGGTTTGAAGAGCACTAGAAAATTTCCTAGATAAATTTTAATTAGTGCTTGATTTTAGGTTGTTGTTACTCAAAGGAGTGGTCGTGAAACTGATGGTGTTTTGACTCGACTCTTTAAACAATGCAAGAGGAAAATAAAATGCAAGAAATTCAACTTCGATGAAAACTGGCTATGCAAAGGAGCAAGAGGTTTCCAATTCTGTATTTTTTCTCATATGGAATCCTTACAAATATCAAGTGTATGCAAAGGCTTCATGAAGATTGTAAAGACATTGCGATAAAAAAAATTGTACATGTAGCAAAGTGTTGAAGAATCAACATTCAATACTGAACACATTTCCTTGAAGAATACTTCATATAATGTAAATATTTTTTCTGAATTGGCGTTGAAGGTTGATAGGATTAATGGCATAATTATGATTTGCTTTAGTGTGTAGATTTTGAAGTACTATTTGATGAAGAGAAACAAAGACAACTATTTATGAGACCCCCTGCTTTGCCTGGCTTGGCTGTGACCTTAAAATTAGATTATTATTATTATTATTATTACTATATATATGACCCTTTTTCAAACATATCAGAAAATATGCAAATTTCTTGAATCCCCTCTTTCTGCATCATATATTTCCATATTGTAATTTTTAAGTATGGATAAAGAGACTTTCGTAGACAAAAGGCTTAATGGTGGAGTCCATGTGTATTCTTTGTAAGGATTACATACAAGTGAATATCGTCACAGAGGAAGCTACTAGACAAGTGAAATTCACAGAGGGTTTTCACTTTACCACTCTAATGGTTTTCATTGTTGGTCAAAGGGGTTGGTAAATCCCCCCACCAAAGTATAATTATATCCAAAGCATGTGGTATGCTTATCCCTTTGGAAAAGTGGGGCCATCGTGGCCATGTAAGTGAGTTGGACAATTCCACCTCAATTTTGAGAGTCTATATTAAGTAATACACAAACTTTACTACTTTCATTATAACTAAAACCTATTACAAATGGACATGGATTATTAACAAAAATACTAAAGGGAGGTAGTTGGCAAGGTACCGATTACCCCTTATTTTGTAAAGAGGTACTACTAGTGAATTTCTTCACTACCCCTTGTGATTTTTATGAGCCTTGGATAGTTGGGGCACTTATTTGGTTTCATGGATTATGACGAGCTAGAGGGTTTTAAGACATGTTGATGGAACAAATGATGTTTTATGGTTCCTCTTGAGCATTTGGCTTCATCCTGATTTTTGGGCATCTTTATAGTTCCCAAGGAAATTCAAATTTCATAAGGCATTATCATGTATCCCAAGGCAGTCCAAGGTTGGTCAAAATAGTTTAGAGTTATTCTTCATGTACCAAGACTTCTCATGCCATGTCATGTCCTAGATTTTGGATCACTCATTTAGAGGCTTGTGTCAAAGGACTTCATGGGACATCCACCTTGGAGGTTGCATTGTGGAACTATTTGTCACATGTGGACTTATCTAATTCTCCCATGACTTGAGGAGAAAGTTGGCACGATTTGAGGAGGGTTGTTACACCTTGAACACCTCATCCATGACACTTTTGGAGCTTATTTGAAGGTTTCATCCACTCTTGATGGGTCTTACTGATGATTTATGGAGATTTTTTACCTTGGAGATCTATGTGTCCACCTTGGAAGATACCTAAAAGACTTTACTTGCATACTTTGAGGAGTTTGTTGAGGATCTACCCCCTTGGAGGCCTTTGGATGCTAGAAATTACACCTTGGATTCACCTTCTTCCTTCATTAAGGGAGACGTTACACTCTCTTGGGGCCTTTTCACTTGGATCTTTGTACATGTGGTTTGACCACCTCATTTTTATTGTAATTTTTGACTAGGTAGTTGGAGGAAGTAATATTTTATCCCTCCCTAGGCTAGATATAAGGATCTCACATGAGACATTTCTATAGGCTATATATAAGGATCTCACATGAGACATTTCTATTTTATTGTAAATGAAGTTGAGAGAGTCTTCCAGTTTCTATTTGAGAGAGTCTTCCAACAATTTTAAGAGGGGAAAGCAAGGATTTTCATCACTATAAAATAATATTTTGTGGAGTGGGGGTTGATTTCCATTTATGGTTTTCAGATTCCCAGGTATGTCTTAAATTTCCAACATGTAATTAGTTTATGTTTACAAGATCTATGCAAGAGTTTGTTGTGTGCATAGTGTGTCTCTTGTTGTTGATTTTTCCCTAGAGATTGAACGATTTTCTAGGTCCGATTATTTTTACAAGCATTCTTTAGTGTTAATTTGATTTTGTTTTTTTTCCCCAGGTTTGATAAATCACCCCACTGACATGCAAAAGGCCTTGGATCCATTTCGACAATATGCCAAACCTCACAAGGGGTCAAATCGCCTAAGGCTGAATTGTGAGCTTTGTGGAAAGGAGATGAATGGATGGATTAGCCATTTGAAATACCACCTTGCAAAATTCCCTAGCCATGAGTTTGTAGACTGTAGACAATCATCAACCCCAGAAATCCAATGAAGAGATCCTCAAAATATTAATGAAATGAACAAGAAGGAAGACAAAGAAGCTATGCAGATTGAACTTGACGCTGGATGAATAGCATGAAACACAAGAAACACTGAACTTGACATTTCTATATAAGGATCTCACATGAGACATTGCTATTTTAAAATTGTTGGATAACACTTAGGGTATTCACCATTCTTGTTGCCCTTGTATGTGCCCTCGTGTGCTCCCCTTTCTCCTCGCAGACTCTCCCTCGTGTGCCCTCGCGTGCTCCTGCTCTCGTCGCAGACTACCCTTTCTCCTCTCCTCGCAGACTAACCTTTCTCCTCGCAGAGGTCACATGCACACTCTATTTGTGCGGGGTATGGATCAATGCACAATACATGATGTGGCCGAGGTATGGATCGGGGATATGCATACACAAAGGATTCGTTTTTGTTAAAAGGGTTTTGGTTTTGTTTTTTATTTATTTCTTAATTTACATATTTATAATATATAAATTATATTATATATATATATATATATATATATATATATATATATATATATATATATATATATATATATAGTGGGTCTAATGGTTAAGAGCATGTGTTTTCTCCTAATAGGTCACAAGTTCAAATCTAGAGGGGGGTAGGGTATGTATACCTTTGACATAGACTTTACGAGTCAAATCACTGGGCGGAGGGGATCCCTTGTCCCACAAACAAGGGGGTCTCATACAACAATTTGGTGTTTATCTTATTATTAGAGCTAAATCTGAACAGGGATTTTGTTTATCTTGTTGATATTGACATCCTTTTGTATGAGATGGTCAATGACAATGGTTAGTGCGACCTAGAAGGTAGATTGAAAACATTATGGGTTAACACCCAAATTTATGTTGTTACCACTTATTAGTAATAGGTTTGTGTGCAAAGTGACCAAACACTCTTATAATAATCAGATCAGGTTATCAATTGCTGAGTTTTTGCGTGGAGGAGCCATCCGTCTATCTCACTAAGAGCCGTCTGTCAATCTGCTACGTGGAGAAGTCGTTCTTCAAACTTTGATTCGTTGTGCATGGAGGAGGTCACATCTTCAAGCAACTGAAGATTTTTGAAGGGGGCGCACTGCCTTGAAGGATTGTTGTTACTATTAAGCTGCTGAAGAATTTGATGTTCGCCAGAATTGCATGAGAGAGCAAGTCGCATCTACGGATTTGATTATTGAATCACTGCCATCGTTTGAAAGGAATTTCTTGCAAATTGTCACATATTCTGACTAGCAGAGCTTAAGGGAAGGTGCATATCATTGTTGTTACTGCCAATAGACCCTGAAAATTGTTGTCAAGAATCATTCATTGTCTTCTTTGGTGGTCACGTTCTAGCCAGATCACAAAAGATTTGTTGTACCAGATCGCAGGAGATTCGTTGTCAGGAAAGAGGAATAGGAGTCTGTTGTGATCTGTTGTGACCTAAAACATAACCATATAAATCCTTACACCTAATCATCATATAATAACCCC